>CM060947.1:92292763-92585723 GCA_030765055.1 Mantis religiosa | reverse complement strand
TGAAGAATCTGGTAAAAACACTTTTTACGCCCGAAGACTTTTCCCGCTTTTTTACCCAAAAGGCTACTCTGTACCTAATAAATAAAAATCACAGATATTTGAAGAACGAGAAGGCCATAAACCAATAGTAATCACTAGGGAGCGGATTTTTATGTGGTAAATAAGTTAGTTAGTTACTAACACTCCCCACATGGCAACCTTGGCCTTCGGGGTAACCTCACCCCACCAAGTGATGACCGGACCCATTTCTCAGGTGGAGGCACCCAGGGGGCGGTGTCCATTACCTCCGATGATAGGGTGATAGTGAAGATGGCGGTGAGGTGAGAGGACCTACAGTTTTTACCGTGGACTCCGAACCACGTTGGGCATAGGGGATACTTCACGTGTGCTAGACAGAGGTGAAGGCGTGGATAGGGCCGACTTAAAATCGTCAACCCCAGAGCCGGGAATCGAACTCGGGACCCTTAGAACGGGAGCCGCGAACGAAACCACCGCGCTACCCCGGCGCCCTTGTGGTAAATAAGTTAAAATATGTATTTTATTTGTGCTAAAAATGAAGAAACTATTTGGTAAATATGCTGCTATTGTTAACTTAAATTCACAGAAATGAGAGAAAATTGTTAATTTATTATTAACTCGTAGACAGTTAGCAGCTGCCTTTTTGCTCTCCAAAAAATTATAGGGGTCAATCAAAGTCTTCTCCGAATTGTCCAACATCGAATGTAAGACTTGCATATTTATACAAAAGGATGCCACTTACACATTCTCTAAAACACACCTACCTCTTTATGTCTTGAGCCGCTCTAAATTTGTTTCTCAAATCTTCAAATTTGTGTTTTATCACTGTTAGCTCTAGTAACAAATTAATTTTCATTTCAATAGATCGCTCTTCCTTCAGTTTTTCACTCAGTAGATGTATTGAAGTTTCAAGTTGTATGGAGTTACAAAAGAATTCGAAGGCTTTTGCTATGATTACCAAATCATTTTTAACTGCCCATTTTAGGAACGAGTGGGATGGCTCGGCGCTTTCGTCTGTGGCCTGCAATCAGGAGGTGCGGGTTCGATTCCCGTGACCGGAATACCTTACCCATGGATTTTTTCGCCAGCCTAATGCTGGGTAGGTTAACTACATTCCCCGAATTTCCTGTACCTCCATTTCATCTCCATTGTCATTTCACATCTCATCATTTCAGGGTAGAAGTGTCGGCCGGTGTCTTGGCGTTGCATGGCAGGATAATATGCTCCTCTTAAACACTTTGTCCTTCGGACGGTTTCAGGGTCGTCCTGGTGGATCGTTTCAGGACCAATGTGAGTGGGATGCCGGTTATACTGGCCTGCCGGGGAGTTTCCAACGGTCAATTGGACGCTGCCCTCTACACTGTCGTGGCCCCTTGTGATGGGCGCTCTCTGGCTCTCGCCTCAGCTTTCTTCCCAGGGGTGCCTCACTTCGGGGTATGGCAACAACAAACGAAGTTTTGACCTTCCTGCCGAATACCCTCTGTAGCATAGTCCAGTCAATTTTAACTGAACTGTTTCAATAGATGACGCAGCATTTTTGCGTTCACTAAATTTGTTCCATAGCGTAAAATTACACTTAGTGAACGTCAAGCGAATCAATGGTAGGGGTAAGATCTCTGCTTTCACCAGCAGATTGCTGATTAAGCTAGTGGGTTAGATGGCAGATGACTAACCTGACACCGCTTTTTCTTGCAAATAAACAAGTGGACTCGACCATAAACTACTGCACAAATCGTCATACGCCACGTCTAAAAAATACACTTGTGGTGGGCAGTCAGTACAGAGGTATTTTTAGACGTGGCGTGTGATGTAATGTTGCGCAGTAGTTTATGGTCGAGTGTAGTCTATTTTCAACAGAAAGGGACTCAGCTGTCACCTGTCAACTAACCCACAAGCGTTATCAGCAGTCTACAGGTGAAAGCAGATATCTTACCCCTACCATAGATATGCATGATGTCACTCGCGCTCATTCGAGCAAGGTCACGTGCCAGCTCTAAAAATACCTCAGTGTAGTGTAGCAACGGAATTGTTTACGCTAGCCTATCGGACATACACGGCGAGGCAATATATGTCAACTCTCTTTAGATGCAATCATGTTTTCTGGATAGCAATATCATACATCGGCGTGCGCGAGAAATCATGTGTAATGTGATTGAATATTGTAACAATAAAGAAGAAGGAATCCAAATCCTTATGTGTTAAACTATGGAATGGCGGCTGCAATGCTAATTTACATTTGTTTATATAATAAATTGGTTCGTGTGGGCTCCTCTTCGTGGCTGAGGGAGACGGTCAACAGGCCCACCCACGTGTAGGCCGTGCGTGGAGACCCGTGTCGGTGGAAAGGTTAGTCTTGGTGGTTGAGGGATGCGTATCTGAGCTCGTAACAGTGCTTTTCTTAATTCGGGGAGGGTACGCATTACTAATACACTACTTTGGCTTCTGCTTCGCCTAAACGGGAGGTTAGGGACTAACCCACCCCTAATCAATCGGCCAGGACTAGGTATTGTACCGACCTCCAGGGTGAGGGGGACGGTGAGCTCGCTATATCCCCTGTGTAGCCCTGTCATCCCAGTGGGATGACCCCTTGTTGGGCTCCGTGGTGGGTGGGGAGCACTGGGGGATGAATTTTTTCGCCAACCTTCATGTCAAACTTAAACACAAAAACAATCCAAAAACTTGCAGCAATGGAAAAGAAGTAGCCGAGTCTTGTGGTCTTGGTAATCAGTCGCACTGAAGAAGGCCAAAAGTTTACTACCGTTAACCCCTGTACCATCCAGAGGGGATTAGACAAAATTGCAGGTTCGGTCAAATCTTGTATACGATCGAGAAATGGCACGCTCCTGGTTGAGGCGCAATCTAACGCCCAGGCGGCATCGTTACTTAAGGCAAGCATGCTAGGGAGTTACCCAATATCCGTTACGGTACATAAGACCCTGAACTCCTCGCGCGGGGTGGTAAGCACCCGTGCGTTGGACGGTATGTCCAACGAGGAGATTCAGGAGAACCTAAAAGACCAGGGTGTAACTTGTGTGTACCGAGTACAGCGCAGAGAACGTGGGGAATTGTTGCCTACTCGTACCCTGTTCCTTACTTTTGATAGGGTTGATCTTCCTCAAAAGATTAAGGCAGGATACGAGAGTATTGAGGTCAGGCCGTATATACCGAACCCCCTGCGGTGTTACAAATGTCAGCGTTATGGTCACACTAGTCAACTGTGTAACGGATCTCCAGCATGCGTTAACTGTGGTTTGGCTTTACACGAGGGTGAGTTCTCCTCGCCCATTAAATGCATAAACTGTGCCGGGGAGCATCCATCTAGCTCCAAAGACTGCCCACGTTTTGTGGAAGAAAAGGCAATACAGGAGATCCGGGTTAAGGAGAAAGTTTCCTTTTCGGACGCCCGGAAGCTCCTGCGTACTCGCTTGCCCTCCGTTCCTAGGTCCGGTACTTATAGCTCTGTATTGGCTAAACCCGTTCCTAGGAAAGAAATTGCAACGCAAACCTGCGGTGCAGGGGAGCCTACCATCTCCGATAGAGTTCTTGTCCCGACACAAGTACGGCAGTCCACTACTCCATCACCAGTGTCGGCAAATACATTGCCCAAACGGACGAAGGAAACTAAAACCTCAGCCCCGACCCAAGCCAAACCGTCGACTTCTACAAGGAAATATGACAAGCCTGTAATATACGATCCGCCGCCTAAAGAATTTAAGACCAGTTACCAGAGGACAGATTTCCTGAAAGATTCGACCCGTACCCCCAGGAAGAAGAAAACCTCTAGAGCATCCCGAAGCTCTTCTTCTGAAGAGCTTTCTGGTGATGAATCGGATCGACGACTGTCATCTTCGTCGATCCCTGTGTCCAATAAGTTTGAAGCTCTCGAACCTAAGTTCTGTTTAGGGAAAGGGGCTTCCTCTGCCGAAGAGATGGACCTAGAGGATACCGACCCCAGAACGGCAACAAAAAAGCGCCAGGATAAACCGGCAGAAAAAGGTGTTAGCCCTACGCCTAAGAAAAAGGGTAAGCTGATTCGGCCACCGTTAAAGTCGGTTTAATGTAGACCACCTTTTACAACCTATCTCCATAGTTCCAATGGCTATCCTGCAATGGAACTTGCGGGGTTTAAGAGCACATCGACCAGAATTGGAGCTTTTGCTCACCCCTTGGTGGTATGCTTACAAGAGACTAAGCTACGACCGCAAGACATGTTTAAAATCCGACGCTACACACCAATGCGGTGTGATATTGACACAGATGGCATTCCTGCTCACGGGGGCACTATGATGCTCCTCAGGGATGACATATTTGTAGACCCGATACAGCTGCAATCTGAAATACAATCTGTAGCTGTAAGGATTAAGCTGCCATCAATAGAATTTTGCATTTGCACTGTATATCTCCCGCCATCAGATGACCTCTCGTTAATTGACCTTCAAGATCTGGTTTCCCAACTTTCGACACCATTTCTAATAGTTGGAGACTTTAATGCCCATCACCCACTATGGGGCTCAACTCGGGCATGTTCGAGAGGCCGCCTCATTGCAAAATTTTTGGAGAGCAATAACTTGGTTCTCCTGAATTCCGGAGAGCCAACGTACCTTTCAGACGCCTATAACACCTATTCGCACATTGATTTGGCAGTATGTTCATCCCAGTTAGCAGTTTCATTGCAGTGGAATGTCATCTCTGATTTACATTCCAGCGACCACTTCCCATGTCTTCTTAGTCTCTTAGCACACGATGTGTCTACCTCACGTATCCCTAGATGGCGCTTGGATCGTGCCAACTGGAACCTTTACACCCAGTTGGCTGTCTTTGAATACAACGAGCACGATTCTGTGAATGATCTAGTCGATCATCTCACAGAGAAAATTCTTTCCGCTGCAGAACATTGTATTCCACGTTCGGCTACCCAACCCGGTCGACTTCCTGTACCATGGTGGAACAACGACTGCCGGAATGCTATTCGTGCTCGTAGACGTGCTCTACGGGTATTTCAACGACACCCTACCCAAAGTAATCTAATTGAGTACAAGAAAGCGCGTGCACAGTCTAGGCAAATAATTAAGGATAGTAAAAAGATCTCATGGAACAACTTTGTCTCATCTTTTAACAGATGGACACCATCATCTGTTGTATGGGATAGGTTAAGGCGCGTGGCCGGAAAATCAACCCACTTGCCAATCGCTGGTCTGAAAACACCTGCAGGAGTTGTTGTTGATCCGTTTGTCGTGGCTAACACCTTCGGATGTGCTTTCGCTCAGGTGTCTAGCTCAAGTAATTATGCTCCTGAGTTTATCTCAATTAAGACTCAGGTAGAATCTCATGGTTTCGTGTTTAGTTCCAGAAACCTTGAACATTATAACCGCCTCTTCACCTTGGCGGAGGTAGAACACGCTCTTTCATCATCGCGACTGACAGCACCAGGACCGGACGGAATCCACGTTCAAATGTTACAACATCTCTCACCTGAAAGTAAGGCATTCCTGCTCGAGGTCTATAACCGTGTTTGGGTTGATGCCACGTTTCCGGACAAGTGGCGAGAAGCCACCATTATACCTATCTTGAAAGCTGGCAAGGACCGTCACCTCCCTTCTAGCTACCGTCCTATTTCCCTCACCAGTTGCGTCTGCAAGGTGATGGAACGCATGATAAATGGACGGTTGGTATGATGGCTGGAAACGCACAACCTACTGAATAACATCCAGTGCGGTTTTCGACGACGCCGTTCAACAGTGGATCATCTTGTGTCCATCTCGACACAGATTATGAACGGCTTTCTTAAAAACTGTCAAACAGTCGGAATATTTTTTGACCTCGAAAAGGCTTATGATACGCGTTGGCGTGCAGGGTTGCTACGTACTCTGCACGCCTGGAATATACGTGGACGCCTACCACTCTTCCTTCAGGAATTCTTGAAAGACCGCGTTTTCCGAGTAAGGGTTGGCTCGGTTCTTTCGAACCTTTTCGTTCAAGAGAACGGTGTACCACAGGGATCGGTGCTAAGTGTTACGTTGTTTGCTATTGCGATTAATTCTATTTCGAAATGTGTACCTCCGGGGGTCTCGTCATGCCTATTTGTAGACGACTTTGCCGTCTACTGTACATCTCAGCGCACTTCGTTTATAGAGCGCCGTCTCCAGACCACCTTGGACAACCTTAAGGTTTGGAGTTTAAAGAACGGCTTCCGATTCTCTGCTGAGAAAACCATCTGTGTTAACTTCTGGCGTCAGCGGAGTCGACTACCTCCAAGGCTCCGGCTAGGCGCTGATCTACTACCATTTGCAGATGAGACGAGGTTCCTTGGATTGATATTTGATAGAAAACTTAGTTGGTCGTCGCATATAGCACAACTGAAAGCACGATGTGACCGATCTTTAAATATCTTGCGGGTACTAAGTGGAAAATCATGGGGAGCGGATCGTACAGTGTTATTGCGACTGTATCGCACACTCATCCGTTCCAAATTAGATTATGGTAGTATCGTTTATGGCTCAGCACGACCATCTGTGCTGAAGAGATTAGACACAGTCCATAATTGTGGCATACGTATAGCAGTTGGGGCATTTCCAACGAGCCGAGTTATAAGCCTGTATGCTGAGTCCGCAGAACCTCCTCTGCAGTACAGGCGCAACATGCTATTAGCAAATTATGGCTGTGGACTTAATTGCAAGCCCACACATCCAACGTTTACGCCGTTCTTTAACACCTTCATGGACGTGCGTTATAGGAACACTTCTACTAAACCAAAGCCACCTGGTTTTCGTTTCCGGGAGCTCCTTAGACATCTTAATACTGAAATGCCCAAGATGTATCCTAGGGGCGAGAGGACATACCCTCCTTGGTTGTGCAGAATGTCCCACGTTGTATCCTAGGGGCGAGAGGACATACCCTCCTTGGTTGTGCAGAATGTCCCACGTTGATCTGGGCATGAGCACACACGATAAATCTACCATACCTATGTCTAGTATCCGCACATGTTTTTTAGAATTTTTATCGCGATATCAGGACCATGCAAAAATTTACACTGACGGGTCCAAGAATTTAGATGGTGTTGGTTGTGCTTACGTGTGTGGAACCGAACCCTATACATTCGGATTCCACACTAGCACTTCCATTTTTACCGCAGAGCTCTATGCAATATACCGGGCCATTTTACATGTACGTCGAGGAAAGTTGGGGAACTGCTTAATCCTGAGTGATTCCCTCAGTGCACTTCAAAGCCTACGGCAGCTGTACAACTACCACCCTATTGTGCAGCGGATACAGGATGCCCTCCACGTTTTACACCTTTCTGGCGTAAGCGTGGTGTGTGCATGGATTCCTGGTCACGTAGGCCTGCGGGGGAATGAAATGGCGGATTCGGCAGTCAAGACGGCTACCATGAAGCCCAGGGTTCGAGTACCATGTGTGACATCGGAAGATTTTAGGGCCGTATTACGGAGAGCTGTGCAAACCTGCTGGCAGGAAGAGTGGTCCGCTCTCCGCAATAATAAACTTAGATGTATAAAGGAACTTCCGATTCCCTGGGTTACCTCCTGTCGGTCATCTCATCGCGAGGAGGTGACTTTGGCTCGGTTGCGCATCGGGCATTGTTATTTTAGCCACAGCTTTTTATTGAATAGGATCCCGGTTCCCGTTTGCCCATTATGCAGTGCTGACCTGACTGTCACTTGCTTTTAGATTCTTTTAGCTTGGCACGTCTCCGCAGGTCTGTCCAGCTGCCGGCCAGCTTGGCGGAGATCCTCGCGGATGACGAAACAGCGGTGGGCAAAGTTTTAGCGTTTGTCTCAGCTGTGGATTTTAGAATTTAACCTCAAGTATCTTGTTTTTTTTAATATATATGTGTGTGCAGTTTTTAATAGGTTTATATATAATATATATTTTTAGAAATTTTTATATCTGGCTTTTGCCATGACTTGTTTTTTTTTAAAGGGCGCTGATGACCGCCGTAGTTGAGCGCCCCTATACACATCATCATCATAATAAATTGGCAAACCTTTCATATCAGACACACAACTACCAACTACTATTTGTGTTTCGTCACATACTATACCTACGCCATATTACTAATATTTCGCTCTTCTATAAACAACAGAACGAGCAAATATACCGCTGTCACTGGAGATCAGTATGCGTCAACACTGTCATGCAATAATAGTGATGGAGCCGTGACTTGTAACTTGTGTGAATAAAATTACTAGTGTTTTATTCGACAAAACTTTACCCATGATAATGATAAAACGATAAAGACAAAAACAAACAAAACTTAAATGTTTGCCCAGCATGTGACTTTTTTGTTTTTATTTTATCTCAAAAGTAATTTTATATTTATAGTGGTTTAAAGTTTGAAGTGACTTTTGAAGCATTCCGTGTATCTTGAATTTACTACTAATAGCTTGTGAAGTCTCTATCATTTGAAAAACAGAACTTTTTGCAACTAGCTCACCACTAATATAATAATAATTACCCGTGGCGCGGCAGCCCTTAGAGGGCCAAGGCCTATCAATCCGACTGCCGGCCTCACGCCCACTTAGGCACGGCAGAGGTGGACGATCATCCAACCGATACGGGGAGCTTACCTAGCGTAAGCTCTTCACTTTCCTCACGATGCTGAGTGGGCACCGGTCCTATACCCGGGACCTAAAATCCCCACCCCATGGGTGGGATAGAACCCGGGCCACTTTCCGTGGCTAGGGACCAAGGCTGCCTTAGCCCGCTACGCCACGGCGCAGGACAGCTCACCACTAAGGATGAACAAAAATTCGCTGCTTAAAACAGGCATGCATCAGTTAAAAAAAGCACCCACCCACACACACACACACACACACACACACACACACACACACACACACACACACACACACACACACACACCATTACAAATGACGCGTTTTTGTGACAGCCATTTCAGAGATATAAATTATTTCTAGAATATTTCATTTTTGTGCTTTCGCTATTTCGTTGTTTCTCGCGGTCTCTTGGACAGAGTATGAAATTTCAAGGTCATCATATAGTGTTCCGTTTTTAAGCAAGAGACTATTGATGTGGTTTTCTTTATCCCACTTTTCCATATTACGAAATATACAATGAAATTATTTATAGAAGGTTTATCTTGCTTAACTTCAAATAGAAAACTAAGTTATTTTAAAATAGTTTATAGAAGCTATATAAAAGCAAACTATATTGGGTAAAGAAACACTCACGAATGGGCTTCGAAGACCATTACTTTTCGTTGCACATTGACTCGAATGTGTTACGTGCGCACAGGCTTCCCCCTCCCCAAACACTACCGGCCATTCATAAACACAGCCTACGAGACCGGTGCCTCTCCACCTGATTGTAAACAACGTACTAATTTGTAGAAGTTACTATTTAAGTTAACCTTGTAAAGTCATGTGCAAAGCATACCCATGAATCGTAATGTAACATACAGATTTTGTTTTATTTAGGATGCCTCTAAATGTATCCATATGTATTTCCACTGAAATTTCGTTATCAGATTTTTGGTTGGAATGCAATATTTTTTCTATCTACTAAAGGTAGAAAAAACTAAAGCTAAGTAAACTCATGTAATTTTTTTATTTGGTTAACCAGTTTTACTTATGGTCACATCTGAGGGTCTCCTCTTGAGACAGAGGTGTCATTTGATGCATGTTGAACCCTAGTTTTGTTTATTTTATCGTGAAACAAGTTCCATACACTCATTCCGACATTCACAGTTTCAGACCCTGTGAAATAATCCTAGTTATAAAATAAAACTCCCCCACCTTAAGGGGGAATTACACTGCTTTATGCAGCTACTAAAGCGGGAGAGAACACAAAAATTACCCTAATTTAAGCTACATAATTCAATATAGAGGTTTTACTGTTAGCGCATGTTTGGATTTCCCTTTAATTAAACAAAACGTTATTTATGGCTTTCCCCTCCTGCTGTCAGTTTTTTTTTAACTTGTACAGACTATTCTTACAAAATCTTATGATTCTATTTACTTCATTTTAATCGAGGTAAATGTTTGAGGAAATAGTTTCATAACACTTTAGTTTTATTATTTTTCTGACGTCCTCCAACGTTAAGTCGTATGGGAGGATGAATGAAATGATGCTCAAATGAGCCCGTCGTCCATAGAGCTTGAAGTTATCCGACATTCATCTTTCATAACAAAAGAAACCCCCGATATTCGAACTCGGGACCTCTTGAAGATGAGACGCACACACTAATACCTACGCTGCAGAGGCAGGCAACCCTTTAGCTGTAGCTAAGAGGCAACCGAAACTACAGATATTAACAAATGGGTTGCATTTGCATAACTTAAAATTCTCAATTCTTTCCTCGATAAAATTAAAAATAAAATAATAAAATCTGCATATCTAATAGACCGGTTTCTGGGATCTTACCAGGCCTTATTAAGCAAAATTTATTTTTACCTTTATTCAATTTTCAAATCAAATTTTAAGTTTACAAATTTTGCAGATATAACCTACTTGCTAGCTGAACTAAGTAAGCCGACAGGTTACTGGATTCCAGTAACCTTACAAATCTACTCATCTAATCTATTTAAAACAGTGTTTCTTACACTTCTACTCCAACAATATAATTCAAATCTACGTTTCTACTGTAGCTTTACTACTATAACTACGCAAGACCTTCCAAGAATTTTAAATTTCTTCTTCTGCAACTGGTGTCCAAAGCTTCCTTCTACTGGTATTCATCTGCTAAAGGGACTGACATTAGAAAGAGCTGGTTCGTTAGTTCCAGATATTCGGGTTGTCATCTTTTTCTTCTGCATAATCATTTTTATATGTCCGCTCTGAGTTTCTCTATATTCCTCCTCTGGCTCTCCTGGAGTTCTCTGGTCTTGCTTTGCTTCTTTCAGTGGCTTCTGCTCTTTCTTTTGATATATGCAGATAACTGGCGTCCCCTATACATCGGCCATGCGTCGTATATTAAGTCTACTCGTCTAGTAACCAATCTCTTTGATTTCTACTGGTCGTAATATTTCCTAAGTAGTAGGATTCCTCCATTGTGCGTTTGGATGCCCCAAAGTTGCGGCAACAATATTGTCACGGCAACAGGCATAAAAGTTTCGGCACAAATAAGGAAACAATCGGCGGATAAAGTTTCATGGTAATAATGAGTCTTGCTAGGTAGCGCGTAGTTTGTGTAACAGTCAGTGTTGTAACGAGAGCTAATGTAATCAGCTGCAAGCGTTTGTTACTGTCCTCGACCTTGGAAGATTGTTGTAATGTTGTTACGGAGAAAGACAGTGAATTGCTACGGAAATAAAGGAGATTTTTAATTTCTGCAACTCGGCCTTTTAATTCTGCGAACCCACAAAGTTACAACTGGTGTCAGGAAGCGGGATATTACCACCATGGAAGTTGCATTGGAAAAGATTTTGGAGAAGATGATGGAAATGAAGGCCGAACAGACCTCGGAAATGAAGATGGCGAATGACAACCTCGCTGCAAAAACAGAAGCGGCAAATAACAACCTGGCCGCAGAGTTGGAACAAATGAAGACGGCTAACGCAACATCACCGAGAAGATGGAAGAAATGAAGGCTGAATTAACAACGAAGACGGAAACGGCAAACAAGAACCTGGCCGCGGAACTGAAGGAAATGAGAACGGCGAACGATAGCCTGGCCGAGAAGATGACCGAATTGACCACGGAGATGAAAGCAGCAAACGAGGCCCTCGCCGCAAAGTTTGAAGAGCAGTTGACCGGCGTGAGGGATGACGTCGCGGAGCTGGGCAAGCGGATGTGTCAAGTGGACGAGTGCATCGAAGATCTGGCGAGCCGCGTTGACGAGCTGGAGGGAAGGGCTGACAGCAACGCAAAGTCCCTGAACGCCATGGTGGAGGACGTCGTCAGCAGGAGGTTAAAGGATTTAAAGGGCGACGCGCCGGGACGCGACACATCTGCGCGCGTCAAACCTCCTAAATACGACGGCGCGACAAATTTCGAAGTCTTCCGCCATCAATTCGACACGGTGGCTAAACACAAGTGGTCACCAGAGGAAGAGGCCGCACAGCTAATAGCTAGTCTCCAGGAACGGGCCGCGGAAGTCTTGAACGCGGTACAGACAACGGCGGTGCCCAAGGACATCTGGGAGGCCCTGGAGAATCGTTTTGGAAACCACCGCTTAGCCGCAGCGTACCGCAGCCAGCTAAAGGCAAGGTCAGAGCAACCAGGGGAGACGCTGCAGGAGTTCGCCCTGACAGTTGAGCAACTGGTTAACAAGGCCCTAGTCGACCTCCCACCAGAGTTCGTATCCCGGGAAGCTGCCTACACATTCGTTGACGGGATACGAGACACGGAGATTCCTCAGCGCCTAATGCTCGGCGATTATAAAACCATCCAGGAGGCGCTAACGGCAGCATTAAGGATGGAGGCGGCCAAGGTAACAGCTATTCCGACGTCGAGAACGAGGAGTGTCCGCTACACCGAAGACAAGACCAGCATTGGGACGCCGGCGAAGACATATTGGCCTGTGTTGGGGTGTAGACGGCCCGGACACCTGGAGAGAGACTGTCCACACCAGGAAGAGCAGCCGGAAAACGAGTAAGGGCCGTCGTGGAGAGGGGCACGTCGGCGCCATCACCACCATCCCCTCGAGTGACACTGCGTGCCGTCAGCCGGCGTATGGATGACAGCCTCATCGCGGACGTCTGGGTGAGAGGGAAGCCGTGCCGCGTGCTTGTAGACACCGGGGCAGCTGTGACCATAATCAGACCTGACATGGCCAGGGGTTTGCCGATGAGGAAGCCGAACCGACCGCACCAGCTTGTGACGGCATCGGGTGACACCTTGCCTGTGGAGGAGGCCCTATTGAAGTTGACCATGGGAAGGAGTGCAGTACGTCTGTGAGTGTTCGTCGCGAAGGTGATACTGGAATTGGATGCCCTCAGGAGCCACGAAACGACAGTCGACGTCGGCAGAAAGGTCCTGCGTCTCAATGGAGAAGAGGTGATACTACGGCAACCAGACGAGCGCCTTGGAATCTGCGGGGTCATCTTGAAGGAAGGCGTGGTGGTCCCCGCGAGAAGCGAGGTGGTGGTGACGGCGCGACTGGAAGGTCAGCGGACGAAGAACATGATGCTGGACCAGATGACGCTTGTGCACGGACTCTGTGTAGCCAGGACATTATTGCCGTGTCGAGAGGAGGTGCCAGTGAGGCTGCTCAGCCTGGCAGACACCGATCACGACGTCCAGGCCGGAAAGAAGCTGGGGACGTGCGAGCCCGTGGTCAGCGTGACAGCTGTCGACAAGATACAGGAGCCGGTGCCGACGCAACACCTGGGGCCCCGGCTGGAAGGCTTATTGGAGAGAGCGGCCGACCACCTGACCGCAGAACAGCTGGAGAAAGTTCGACAACTACTGAGGCGATACCAGCGCGTCTTCAGCCAAGGAGATAGTGACTACGGCCGCACGGATAAAGTGCTTCACCGCATCGACACCGGAGACACCCGGCCTATTCGGCAACCACCTAGACGCGTTCCGTTGGCGAAACAAGCGGCGGTACGGGATATGGTAGACGACATGAAAGCCAGGGTAGTGATTGAAGAGTCTGACAGCCCTTGGTGTTCCCCTGTAGTTCTGGTGACGAAGAACGGCGAGCTACGCTTCTGCGTGGACTGCAGGAGGCTGAACGCTGTCACCCGGAAGGACTGTTTCCCCTTACCCCGGATTGACGACATCCTGGACACGCTAGCTGGTGCACAGTGGTTCTCGACCCTGGACCTGAAGTCGGGTTACTGGCAGGTGGCTCTAGACCCGAGGGACAAGGAGAAGACTGCATTCTTGACAGGCCAAGGGCTTTGGCAGTTCACAGTTATGCCCTTTGGCCTCTGCAATGCACCAGCCACATTTCAATGCCTCATGGAATCAGTAATGAGAGGATTGACATATGACACATGCCTGCTATACCTGGACGACATCATCATCGTCGGCAAGACGTTCGAAGACCATCTCGACAACCTGAGCAAGCTGTTACGGAGACTGCAGGCAACCAACTTGAAGCTGAACGCAAAGAAGTGTCAGCTCTTCTGCAAAGAAGTTAACTACTTGGGCCACATAGTCTAACCAACCGGAGTGTCCACAGACCCGGAGAAAACCCAGGCTGTGAGAGATTGGCCTCGGCCAAAGGATAAGCGAGAGTTGCGCAGTTTCCTGGGGCTGTGCACTTATTACCGTGGCCTCGGCCAAAGGATAAGCGAGAGTTGCGCAGTTTCCTGGGGCTGTGCACTTATTACCGCTGTTTCATAAAGGGGTTCTCCAACATCGCCAAACCCCTTACCCGCCTGACAGAGGAACAGCGACCCTATATGTGGACGGAGGACGCTGAACACGCTTTCCAGCATCTGAAGAAGACACTGTGCAGTGCTCCGATTTTGGGTTTCCCACAACCGGGTGGCGCCTTCATTGTGGACACCGACGCTAGCGACCATTGCATTGGAGGTGTCCTATCGCAGATCCAGGACGGCCATGAGCGGGTGATAGCCTGCTACAGCAAGACGCTATCCAAGGCAGAGAAGAACTACTGCGTCACCCGGCGAGAATTACTGGCGGTGGTAAAGACCTTGGAGCACTTCCACAAGTACCTGTACGGTCAGCCATTCCACCTGAGGACTGACCATTCCGCCCTAACCTGGCTATTGAGCTTTAAGAACCTGGAAGGCCAGACAGCACGTTGGGTCCAGAGGCTGCAGGAGTACGACTTCACTTCTGAACATCGTAGAGGGAAGAGCCACGGTAACGCAGACGCCATGTCTCGAAGACCCTGCGCAGAGGAGTGCGGCCAATGCACAAGAGTGGAAGAAAAGGAGCGTGCCGCAGCAGTCCGAGTAGTCACGGCAGTACCTGCGGATGGCTGGGATACGCAGGCCTGAAGAGGGAGCAGCTGGCGGACGCAGACTTGGGGCCACTCTTGAGAGAAGTGGAGGCAGGGACAAGACCAACTTGGGAGGACATCGCATCGAGGAGCGCCACCTACAAGTCGTATTGGGCTCAATGGGATTCTTTGAAGACAAGAGAAGGCGTTCTGTTCCGGGTATGGGAATCGCCTGATGGTAAGATGCAGAGAGAACAGTTGGTACTCTCCCGAAGCATGGACCCGGAAGCCTTGGAGTAAGTGCACGCCGATACTTCAGGACACCTGGGAGCAAACTGAACGATCGACAAACTTTGACAACGCTATTACTAGCTGAGGCTCCGAGCAGACGCTTAGAGATGGTGCTGTCAATGTCATGTGTGCGTGGCGAGTCGCGGCCCCCAGACCAGGAGCCGGGGTCGCATGCAGCAGTACAACGTCTGAGCGCCATTCGAAAGGATCGCCGTCGACATAGCTGGACCATTCCCCGTGTCCGACCGATTCAACAAGTACCTGATGGTGGTCGTGAGCTGCTTCACCAAGTGGCCGGAGGTGTTTGCCATTCCGAACCAGGAGGCGAAGACAATCACGGACTACCTTGCGGAGCAAGTGTTTTGCCGATTTGGGGTGCCGTTAGAGCTCCACAGCTACCAGGGCACTAATTTTGAATCCAACCTGATGAAGGAGGCACTAGAGAGGCTTGGGGTGCACAAGATCCGCACCACACCCCTACATGCACATTCGGACGGCATGGTCGAAAGATACATCAAGACCTTAGAGGAACACCTGAGGAGGGTCGTGGCCAGCCATCAGCGAGACTGGGACATTAAGGTGTCACTGTTCTTACTGGCCTACCGCTCGTCAACACACGATACCACTGGGATGACGCCAGCCAGTTTAATGTTCGGCCGAGAGTTACTCCTCCCCTGTGATCTGGCTTTTGGAAGCCCCCCGGACGCTCCGATCTCTTAAATTATAATAGTCCTTTCTCGAAGGTTGCAATATTGCTGTATTATTTCTTGAACCCTTTTGTTGCAGGTCATATATTCCTCTAACGCCTTAGCGGATATTATCTGAGATATTTTCTAAATGGTTACCTTAGATGTTCCATAAGCATTTTTCTTGAAGTTTCCTTCGACGGTCTTCCATTAGTTCACTATATTTATAGCAGCAAAAAATAACATGTTCAGGTGATTATAAACGGTTAAATTGTTCACATAAATGAGACTTCTTATGTCCTATTCATTTTAAATATAGATTATATGGACCATGTACTGTAACAAAGTGAAACAATCTGTTTCTTGGTTTTTAAATGTTCCAATTTTAGCATATTTAAATTTCTGAAAATAAATCATGTACTGTTCTTCCTAAGTGTGCATTATCCATTTATCTTGTCATTCCTATTGTAAATAATTTCCCACTTCTTTCTTAGTACCGCATTTTCCCCCATAATTTTAAAAACATTCCCTCCTTTAGCCAATAAGTTGCACCCCTTAATCTAATTATATAGTCAAACAATCAGATTAGTCCGTCAAATAGTTTAGTCATATAGTCGTAACTCCGCTGCTGGGAATTAGTATTTGCCTCTTGAGTTTTCCGTATGATTTGACCCTTAACCTTATGTGCACATGTACTTGCACAATATCCTATTATCCCTATTACAAAACGCATATGGTGTATCCTTGTTGCTGTGAAAGGAATTCTATAGCTTGTACAATAGACACTAATGTCATAGCTTTGTTTACTACCTTTAATTTTACATACTTAAGGTATTTAGAAGTAATTTTCCATCTAATTCTATGGCTAAATACTTAAACGTTTTGTGTCTTTTTATACTTGCATTATTTTGATTGTGGGATCTCGTTTGACTTCTCCCTTAAACATCACATATGCCGATATTTGTGGGGCTAATTTTAATTTGATTCTGGTACACCACTGTTCAAGGGTGCTAATCTGCTTAAATTTCTCTTCTATCATAGTTCTAATTTATTCTTCGCTTCTACCATAATAATTAGATCGTCGGCGTAAGCAATGATCTCGTATACGACTTCCATATTCTCAATTTTCTCGAGTATCGGTTCTATTACTATATCCCAAAATAAGGGCCCTAATATGGAGCCCTTCGGGCATCTTTTATTTATTTCTCCGTGAACTTTTCCTGAAGTGGTTTGGACGTAAACTCTTGTATCCCCTCAGCAGTTCTTTATCCTTTTACATAGACACCTTGGGTAATCCTTATCTCTCATAATGTTAAAAAGTTCTGTTCATTATAAATTATTATCAAAAGCTCCCTGAATATCAATCTGTTCAGTTGCAAGTGCATTTCCCCCCCTCCCCATTTATACCTCGCCTTTAACTGCTATGGCCGCATCGGCGGCCGTTCTCCTTTGGAACATACCGAGTAATCTCAAAAACTGCTTGACAACTACTCATATTCTATATAAAATATATCTCACTTTTAACACTTGACAATGTCTTATTTAAAATATATAAGCTAGATGGCTTACAAGTAATTCTGAAAAAAATATCTGAGTGAGTAATCTCAAAAACTGCTTGACAACTACTCATATTCTATATAAAATATATCTCACTTTTAACACTTGACAATGCCTTATTTAAAATATATAAGCTAGATGGCTTACAAGTAATTCTGAAAAAATATCTGAGTGAGTAATCTCAAAAACTGCTTGACCACTACTCATATTGCATATAAAATATATCTCACTTTTAACACTTGACAATGTCTTATTTAAAATATATAAGCTAGATGGCTTACAAGTAATTCTGAAAAAAATATCTGAGTGAGTAATCTCAAAAAACTGCTTGACCACTACTCATATACTATATAAAATATATCTCACTTTTAACACTTGACAATGTCTTATTTAAAACATACCGAAGGTGTTAACTCGTTATCTTTGGTTTTTAATTATTAGATCACGCTCACATTCACACTCTCATTCATACTTCCAGACTCTGGGGAAGATGGGGAATTATCTTGGTCGGAGAAAAATCCCCACCCCCACCGCCGGGAATCGAATCCGGGACCCCTAGCACGGCAGCCAGGTGCTCTACCGAATGAGCTACGGGGCCAGCCAAGTGCAATTTATTTGAAAAGCTTTTGTGACATTAGCCATTACCGAGATACCTATATTTTTGTTTGAATTTTTCAATACTTTTACAAGTGCGGTAGGCATTCAGTTGTTTCTCGCGATGCCATACAAATGGCATGTATATAATTTCACACCTACTTGCGATTACAATGAAATGCGCAGTTGAAACGTTTCTCAAAGATGTATCTCGATTGACATGAAATACAAAAATAAGCTTTGTTAAGAATGATTTGTTGAAGTTATACACAAAAAACTAGAGGGAGTCGTGTGAATATAATACTACTTGTTTTTACCTTTATTAGGTATGCCTAGGAACACATTTTTTTATTAAGATCTAGAAATTAAATTTGTAGGTGAATACTAGTGTGCCCACCAGTAACATAATTCATTGTATAGGAAGGTGTTCAATAATTCAAAATGGAAAAGTCGGATGAATAATCAAACTTACGTATTCTATAACTTCTAGCATCTGATAAAGATTTTCATTAAATTCGCTTTTTTTTCCAAGCATACATTTCTCGTAAGGGTTTTTTGGTCACTTTTTCTGAAACGCTTGTAATTATTTGTATATTAAGTATGAGATATTGGCTGATAAATTAAAAT
The DNA here is from genome assembly GCA_030765055.1 of Mantis religiosa. Lineage (NCBI taxonomy): Eukaryota > Metazoa > Arthropoda > Insecta > Mantodea > Mantidae > Mantis > Mantis religiosa. The sequence continues at coordinate 92,567,111 of CM060947.1, read as the reverse complement.
GAATATGTTCAGTTTTCTGTGAATATCCTATGAGCTCTTATATTCAATGTGATGCACTTATATAGCTAGAACATTATTACAAATTCAACAGAGTTACTTAATAAAAATGAATAACGCATTGAAATTTGTGGTTTGACTATATATAAAATGTAAGTTTTACTTTTGAAACATCAGTCCACGGTAGTTGCAATATAAAAATTCACTTTTTAAACCTTGTTTACTATTTGGTCGCCGTTGAACAGTAACAGAAAACAGTAACACCACTAATTTTGGTAGTGGTGAAAAGAAATGATGACAGATTTGGGAGATTGCAGCACATCGTGTTATATTTTCCCTACCTTTTAAGTTTTGTTTTGTTTTGGACGGTTCAGGAAATGCCCAGTTGAAATACGTTTGCTTGTAAAATTAAGCAAGCAGAGTTCGTCGTTGAAAGATTTGAGGCGCACTTTGTGAGAACAGCTGTGCCTCTAGCTAGAAGACCACCCACTAGGTCCTGCGTCGAATGTGTCAACACATAATGTGTGTGTACTCCTGGTCATTGTGCTTTGTTCATGTTTGAATGATGCAATAGCATATCCATGAGACAAACTTTTAGAGAACTAATTAGTTTGGGAGTATTTATAACTAGGACGAGGATTTTGTACAGCGAAGATTTTCTTAATGTGTATGAACGCATACTTTGAAAACTTCTATAATGTGCACGTAAATATGCTCATAAAAGTATTCCAGCATATTCATATAAAATAAAAATTAAAGGCAATTTTATGCAATTTTTCCATGAATACTGTTATGGAAACCACATAAATAACATGGACATTTATTTTAATATTAAAGAATACGGATATAGTCTCCTGTAACCTAGTTTTGTTACCACTTGTTCTTTTGTCATAAATCAATGAAAGCAAGGCCTTCATATAAGTACCACTCTACCAAATTGAATGACTTGATCTTTCAACTGGAGAACGATTGTGAAACTGTAGGAATATTTTCGTAATTTGATTTCTTAAACTTTATATTGCATTGCACGATAATCCATTGATATTGCACGACTACCACGCGATAGCCCGCCTCGGTAGCGTAGATGGTAGCGTGTCTGCCTCACGTTCAAGAGGTCCCGAGTTCGAATCTCGGTCAGGGTGAGTTACCTGGATAAGGTTTTTCCAGGGTTTGCCTTTACTCTGAAGGATGAATGTCGGGTAACTCTAAACTCTAAGGACCCTGGACTCATTTAGCATCATTTCACCCATTCCATTCATCGTCCGATATGACTTAACCTTGGAGGACGTAAAATTACAATTAAAAAAAACTACCACCTGATAACGAGGGGTTATACTTAACCTTGCGTGTGAGCTACAATAGTGATCATTAGTGATTCAATGGCGCATATTATTTGCAAATATATTTGTAACTACATATGAAGATAAAATAATTCTACAAAAATACATTTATAAAAAATACGCATGTAAAACAAGCAAATACACATGTCTGTTAAGATAATTTTAAAACTGTGAAATATGATTATTAATACAACGGAAAAAATACATAATTATATGAAGATAATATATTGTTTAAATTGTTGAAAATATAGTAAATAACTCGCATACCAAGTGAGCATTACTTTCTGCCAGCAGATAAGTATATAAACGTATTCTAGTTTATCAGCAGGCAAGGTTGGTTTCCAATAAATGGGGATAGTTCTCATTTCCATGTTGCCAACCCTACTCATTTTTTCGCAAATCTCCTAAATTTTCAACTGATCTACTAATCTGTTGAATTATTCAATAAAAAACTCACCTGTTGTTTAAATTGAATAGTAGTTTAAAATAAAATGAGAAAAATACCAGCTCTTAACAGAACTGAGATCAAATTTTGTTCAGCAAATCTCCTCTCAAATCTCATTTTTGGCTCAGTATGTTTTAGAGAGATTGAGCAAATTGACTGTAGCAAATAAATTTAAACATTCTAACAGACAAGTTAATTTTTAATAACAAAGGCATAACTTTTTTTAAAAATTGTACCAGTTTTTCCCACTTTTTGTTGTATGTACGTGTCTATAGTTTAATAAAACACTTTAAAAAAATGCGTAAAAACTATTTTTGATATGATGGAGGAGAAAGGTGAAGATCAGGAATTAAGTGCGTTTCTACTTAAATCCCTGACCTCAGTTTTTATAACTCTGCCAGTTTAAATCACGTTGTTGATATTAATAAGTATTGTAAGAAAATTGATTTGTTTTAGTACATGAATTTCTCTACATCGAAGCACTTGCGTAATTGTTCTCCACATCTGGATTATTTTTCATAGCTCGGAAACGTGAGAGAGAGAGAGAGAGAGAGAGAGAGAGAGAGAGAGAGAGAGAGAGAGAGAGAGAGAGAGAGAGAGAGAGAGAGAGAGAGAGCGAGAGAGCGAGAGACAGCGAGAGCGAGAGACAGCGAGAGACAGCGAGAGCGAGAGACAGCGAGAGCGAGAGACAGCGAGAGAGAGCGAGAGAGAGCGAGAGAGAGCGAGAGAGAGCGTGAGAGAGCGAGAGAGTGCGAGAGAGAGCGAGAGAGAGCGAGAGAGAGAGAGCGAGAGAGAGAGAGCGAGAGAGAGAGAGCGAGAGAGAGAGAGAGCGAGAGAGAGAGAGTGAGAGAGAGAGAGCGAGAGAGAGAGAGCGAGAGAGAGAGAGCGAGAGAGAGAGAGCGAGAGAGAGAGAGCGAGAGAGAGAGCGAGAGAGAGAGAGCGAGAGAGAGAGAGCGAGAGAGAGAGAGCGAGAGAGAGAGAGCGCGAGAGAGAGAGCGCGAGAGAGAGAGCGCGAGAGAGAGAGCGCGAGAGAGAGAGAGCGAGAGAGAGAGCGAGAGAGAGAGCGAGAGCGAGAGAGCGAGAGCGAGAGCGAGAGCGCGAGAGAGAGAGAGCGCGAGAGAGAGAGCGAGAGAGCGAGCGAATCTTACTACACAACAAATGTAAATCTCGTTACAATATACAGTTTATGTCTAATACATTTTTGAGTAAAAAATTTGGAGATATTCCTTGTCATTTATTTAAATTTTCCATTTCTTATATTTTTGCTCGAATAGAAAGCCGGTATTCATTTAACTCTTGGCTATGCAAAGAGAACTGAATTTCAATGCATCGCATAGGGACTTTAAAGAGTTGACTATCGCTTAAAGCCTACTGCATTCCCATATTCCTTATGGAAATTAACAATAAAAAAATCTTTATCTCGATTAACGTTAAGCAGACATAGGAATAAGCATTTTAAAAATAGATTTAGAAGTCATATGAGTGTAGCATATAAGATTTTTAATGTAGGTGTACGTATGTACAAGGAACCATCGATAGTAACATGTATTTTGCTGTTTTTATTCATCATATAGTTTAGAAAATTCTATTATTTTTCAAAGTTTTGTTTTCTTTTTAAAACAATTACAGTGAATCAGGGATTTAAAATTACAGAACTCATAAAATGAACTGCTGTTGATTCGCATATCTATTTGTTTCATTACTACAGTTTTTGGAGTGACAGAGTAATACTCTGAAATCACTACTTGTACCTTGGTGATACAAACAAGTGAACAATGTTCAATCACGTGCAGGAACTCGAAGTGCAGACACACTCAGTGGAAGGGAACGAAACTTCAACTGAGTGACAAACATTATGTTCGCTTTTTCAATTTGAATATATAATTAATTGCATTCTCTGTCACCCCTCCCCTCTTTCACCACTGCTTCTAATATATTTATACTATTTTTGTAACTTTCTTGTAGCATAAGTTGCCCATTTTACCTCAGTTCACATAATCTCTGTTCATTATAATATGAGACAGTTATCGCTTAAAACCATATATCGTTTACTAACGGGATGTGAGATATACACAATAATTACCTAAAACAATAGAAAGCGTTACAGACAAGTAACTACAAGTGTTCGGTAGTGTACTAAAATGTTAATGCTACGTTTGAATGGTTAAACTGGACGCAAACACAGGAAGTAATTATAAGGATTTCAACGTTTTGTAAAGCCTCGGCACAGCTGTGAAAAATTGTTACACAGATATCTACACATTCCTGGTTGAGCATGTCTGGTATGTCACTAATGGGTGAGGGCAAAGTCTCGCAATAATGAACAAAGCGTTATGATCGCATTTTGGTGACCTTTAAAATGTTTAAAAATGGCGTATAACATTTCCTTTAAGTTCTTTAAAAATGACCTAATTCAAATTATAAGTTTCATAGTAAGATTAATAATTAGAAATGGTCTGAGATATACTGATTATTGATTGGGACATCTATTCTAATAACTGAATAACTTGTTATCATTATAAAAACACAGATTCAAAATCTTAATATAAGTAAACCATATGCTAAAACATTTCATTATCTTAGTGGTAATATAAAATAATAAATTTCATAATTATCAAATGGTCAATGCCATGGCTATAAACCTAATAATGAAAAGTTATTAACTAAGCATAGCTTAGTTGGCAATGCATACACCATCCTTAAGTTATCAAAAGTGAAAGATCACCTGTTGTCAGCTAACTCTTGTTTTATACTTGGAGAAACTTCTGTCTACTGCCACGGATGCAATTCTGATATCTTTACATGACAAAATGAAGGATGTTTGACGCATTGTATGGAACCCTTTATTTTTATCTAACCCAAAATTTCAATTTCTGTCTTAACTGTTTTCTGAAGCATTGTTTATGGCATTTTCAGCACTATTGACTAACTCTAATGACTTTCCCAATGACACACAACGTTTTTATAAATGAGTTGTTTCTGGCAAAAATGTAAAATTTGATTTAATGAAAGCCAGTTTACCTTTATTTTCAGGATTAGAAGACATCCTGTGCACTCCCAATTACCCTAGAATATGTGCTATCAAAGCTATTTACTACTTCTCTCACTGTCTGAAACTTGTCACTATACAATAGGTCAATCACGTGCCCCAATGCGTTAAAATTAGTTCTGAATGCAAAACTACACCAGGGGGCTTTTTTTAAATGTAATTTTTTGTCATATTGGACGATGAACGAAATGGGTGAAATGATGTTCAGATGAGTCCGGGGCTCATGGAGCTTTGAGCTTCCAAGATAACGGAAAACCTCGGAAAAAACCTTATCCAGGTAAGTCGCCCTGACCGAGATTTGAACTCGGGACCTCTTGAACGTGAGGCAGACACGCTAACATCTACGCTATCGAGACGGGCACACCAGGATTCTTGTCTTCAAAACATTTATTTCGGGACGGAACTTCAACAGACTTTCTTTACTGTGGAAATTAGCCTTCCTACTTCTGAAAATTTTGATTTCATCTCTTCTGCGACTCTACGAAAGATATGGACCAAACAGGTAGCTTACACTAGCTTACTAGCTTGAGTTCACTGCCCTTACCTTACCATAAAAGCACGGCGTCTGTTAGAAAGAGGAGGATACCCTCATGTACTCCATTGGGCCACAGTAAATACATGGATTTATCAGTTTGCTTATCTGAGTGTGGTTAACTGCCTCTAAAACTTCTGAGGTCAGAAGGTCCCTCTGAATCGGTAGTCTCGTCAATTTGATACATAAATCTTCTTTCCATTCATACATTCACGTATATGGTGTAATGTGTCTTCGTAACATTTTATTAAATAGTTTTTATCAATGTTGATTCGTCTGGAACAGTATGATCTGAAATCACTTAGTTTAAAATGGTTTAGTTTTCCTAGTGGAATATTTGCACTGACAAATACTTCATACAATTCTTTAAAAAATAAATATTAGCTATTTGATGTGGAAGCAGTTTCTTGCAAAAATAATTGAAACCCTTTTCGTTTGTTCACATTTTGAAGAGCCCGCAAATGTTTCTCGCGCCCTTTGTTAAATGTTTATCTGCAGCAATTTTAATTTCGCACACCTTGTTAAGTAATACACTCTCATTAGTAGAAATACTTGATCACCGAATTCTGTTACACACTGTCATAAAAGGATAGACTACACACTTTTTGTTTTGGCATTTTGCACTGCGCGAAAGGCAACACGACCACACAGAAACAATACGCTCCTGAAACTAATGGAAAGTTCACAAATCGAAAGATTCCCTCATTGAAGGGGAACTCCCAATTAAAAGCACGTGGAGGCAGCGTGCAGTGGTTTTACGCTTCATTGAGGCGCGCTTTGGCTTTCTCACTGACTCGCCTGAGCACTAAAATCAAGTTGAATAAAGGTACGAAAAGCAACTAAAATGACCTAAAATTTCATATAACGTTTTAAAAACAGCTATGGGTAAAATATGGGAAAAGTGCATTTTAGTTACCTATAACAACCTCATATATCTAACATTTTTATTGCACAATGCATTTAAACATTAATCTCCATCGTCTCTGACAACTCAGAAAAAAAAATGACGTTTCATCAAAATCCGGGCCTTAGTTATCGACAGTTAAACAATTCTTTTGATTAATTCTTATTGTGTTAATTTAAAAAAACGCTGTTCCGCAAACTAGATAGTTTATGAAAATAATCTTAGAAGTAATATACAGGGTGAGTCACCTAAAACTTGCACCGTAAATATTTCTGAAATGGTATGTGCTATTGATATGCGGTTTTCACGGAATTGAACTATAGGCAGGGGCTCGCATTTTCAAATGATACACAGATTTTTATAATTTTTAGAAAGTGTATTTATGTTCAAAAGTTACATTTTTTTAAATGGAACAATGCGTATTGACATTAAGAAAATAAAAGTAGAATAAATTAGAATGTCAATGGTGTTTTTTGCACGATTCTAATGTAAGTAGTTTACGAAAAAACGTCATTTGAAAATTGAACGCACCGGCAGTTGTTTGTTCCATTCCATTGCTTAGTTGCTAGGCTAGGATGTTGTTATGTTTGTTTACAATGTGTTTTGTCTACACTGGCAGTTATTTTGTGATAGTTGAAGCAGTAGAACGTGCTTGGAAGATGGTATTTACCAATGCAGAAAAAGCAGATATGCTCATAGTTTATGGTGAATGTAGAAAGAATGCAGTTCTTTCTTGTACAGTGTACTTGGAAACATATCCGAATAGACGTCAACCATCTCGTTAATTATTTGTGAACCTCTTCAACCAATTACGTGAAAGTGGTAGTATAACGTCTAGAAAACGCACCAGAAACAAACGAGCAACTGGAGAGCAAGGAGAAATTAATGTTCTAGCTGCTGTTGCAGTAGATCCCCACATTAGTTCTCGTGCAATCGCACGAGGAAGCGGCATCAGTCAAAGAAGTGTAATCCGCATCCTCCATCGTCATAAGTTCCATCCGTATCACATCTCTCTCCATCAAGTGCTGCATGGCAATGATTTTGATATTCGTGTGAACTTTTGTACATGGGCATTGAGACATGATACTCCAAATTTGTCATTTATCTTGTTCACTGATGAAGCAACATTTACTAATCATGGCCAAGTAAATCTAAAAAATATGCACTATTGGTCTGTTGACAATCCTTGTTGGCTGCGTCAGGTAGAACGTCAGCATCCATGGAGTGTGAACGTGTGGTGTGGAATAGTGAACCATCACATCATTGGCCCTTTTTTCATAGAAGGAACACTGAATTCACAGAAGTATCTCAACCTCCTAACAGACGATCTTCCACAGATGCTAGAAGACGTTCCCCTTCAGACTAGGAGGAATCTGTGGTATCAACATGATGGCTGTCCGGCCCATAGTGCACGAATTACTACAGCTTATCTTCAAGGATTGTTTCAAAATCGGTGGATTGGACGAAGGGGACCTGTACCTTGGCCGGCCCGTTCACCAGATTTGACTCCTTTAGATTTTTTTCTGTGGGGGAAGCTGAAAGACACTGTCTACAGGACATACCAACTACACCAGAAGATATGAAACGGCGTATTACTGCTGCCTGCGCTGAAATTTCCACTGAAATGCTAGAACGTGTACAGCAATCTTTACATACTAGACTGGAAGCTTGTATTGAAGCTGGTGGTGCTCATTTTGAACACAGGCTTTGAGGGTACAGTTTTGTTTACTTGTCAGAATCCTCATTTTTCTTCATTCACTTGTTTTTCTTTAGTTTGTCCTAGCCATTGTCCCGTTTTGTACAAATGACGATTTCTCGTAAACTACTTACATTAGAATCGTGCAAAAAACACCATTGACATTCTAATTTATTCTACTTTTATTTTCTTAATGTCAATACGCATTGTTCCATTTAAAAAAATGTAACATTTGTACATAAATACACTTTCTAAAAATTATAAAAATCTGTGTATCATTTGAAAATGCGAGCCCCTGCCTATAGTTCAATTCCGTGAAAACCGCATATCAATAGCACATACCATTTCAGAAATATTTACGGTGCAAGTTTTAGGTGACTCACCCTGTATTCGCTCTATTCTGTTATATGCTAAAATATGTGAAATATTCCTCATTTTGTGGAAATTTACTAATTGGGGAATTTATTTGCCGTGCATCAATTTGCAATATACAAATGAACTTAAAGACTATTGTAAGTTTGTCTGTAAAACATCTTCTATAGGGAAATCCTTTTCATATTTATTGCCTGTTTTGCTATTTAGGTCTTCGTTAACACTTGTCACATATCTGCTGGAAGCTGAGCTTTGGATTAGTGCCCTTGTAACTGGATGCGTCTGTCTCACGTTCTAGTTTTGAAGCGTTAATATTGTGCCTCAACGATGTAGCTCCAATCTTGAGCAGAGACCCTATCTCAGGGTGTGCGTGGGTGTGTAATAAAAGAAAGGATGACACCGGAATCTAAATTTGAAATATATCCGGAATTACTTGAATCTTATACTACGCGATAACACGTGATTCTTTTATTGAGGCAAGAAATGACGGCTCATTCAGCTGCATTTTGCTCCATCGGCGACCAGTCCAGAAGTGTGTAAGATTCTGCCCAGAATGTCCTTCTCAGCTACCAAAATTGCCCTAATAATCTCCTCTTTTGCTATTGACTCTTAAGACCCCCGCTACTAGCTTTTGTTGCCACTTCATTTCTACATTACTGAAATGTTCTGCTTCCCATCCTAAAGTCTCTATAAATTGCTGAGGAATAGTCTCACATTATTCCAAGAATTTCAAGCTTAACTGCCGTACATAGTATGGCAACTTTGGATAGTGTCTTTGCCTTCTCTAGCGTAACCTACCTAACTACGAGGGTGGTCTGAAATGTTCTCGGTCTGATAGTGAAAAGCCACAATTCATGCTTTCAGAGTAGTTTCATTTTTCAACATAATCTCCTCTGTATCAGTACATTTTGTCCAGCGGTGTTTCAATGCCATTATCCTCTCTCTGTAATGTTCCTCTGGAAGTGCTGCAAAGTACCCCTTTACAGCCATAATTGCCTTTTCATTGGACGAAAAGTGCCTACTAGCTAGGAATTTCTTCAGTTTTGGAAACAGATGGAAGTTCGAGAGAGCCAAATCTGGAGAATAGGGTGGATGTTCCAGTACTTAATAGTGCAGATCTCTCAATTTCCCAATTGCAAAACATTTTTGTTGGCAGGTGCATTGTTCTGATGGAAAACAATGTTTTTATTTTTTTTAATCAGGGTCTGTTTCTCGAATGCCTGCATTCAGTTTTGTTAGAAGTTGAGAGCAGTATTCTCCAGTAATGCTTTTATATATTTCGAGATAATCAACAAAATTCCTTTGGCATCCCAAAACACTGACGCCATGATCTTTTTCACCGATTGCACCGCCATCGCCTTCGTTGGAGCTGAAGAATCAGCTTCTGTTCACTGCCTCAACTGCTACTTGGAATCGGATGTGTAGTGGTGAGTCCATGTTTTATCCGTTGTGACGTATCGACGCAAAAAAACCCACCTCTGTTCTTCTGAAAACAGTCACTTTTCAGGAAGTATCCTGCGAATGCGTTTGTTATCCTCAGTGAAGATACGCGGCACCCATCTTGCGCTAAGGTTTTCCATGTTTAATTCCTGATGCAAGATGTGACCAATACGTTCATTTGAAATTCCAAGAGCATTAGCAATTTAATTGACCTTTGTATGCCGATCTTCCAAAGTCTTGTCAAGCACTTTTTCAATGATTTCCGGTGTGGTTACAGTTTTTGAACGTCCTTCGTTTGGATCGTCTTGGACGCTTTCACGGCCACGTTTAAAATCGGCCGCCCATTTCTTCACAGTGAAACTGAAGGTGAAGTCACCATATACATTTACAATCCTCAAATGAACTTCTATAGGTGTTAAACCGTATTTTACGAATAATTTTATCACAGCAAGATACTCGAATTTCTCCATTTTCAAAGCAATGCGTACTTCCACTGTTTCAAACAACTGCATGCAGTCATCTATTGCCTGGAACGACTTGTAATTTTACATAGGTTCTATTATGTGTACCAACGCAAGGAGAAAAATAATGCAAGTAGTGCCGTGATCTCTGGGTGAGACAGAACTTTTCAGACCACCCTCGTACTTCTCCGAATCTGCCTGAGACTAGCCCCCGCTAGTTACCATACTTAATGTCCTCTCACCCCGAGCCAAACTGTACTCATAATTATTTTTCAAACTTAAAACCCCTTAACAATTAACACAAATGCACAAGATAATCATATTTAGTTTTATTGTAAGTCTTATTTAACTGATCCGTAATTTCTGTGTCACTCCTTATAATCTCTCTCAAACTAGACGATGCGGGGGTGAACATACGTGAGTGGAGAAAGAGAGACGTCTCGGAGCAACCACCAATTTCCCTCAACCAATCAGCAACCTTATCGCTTACTGTTGGGCCGCAGGTTCAAGATTTTTAGAGCGAGTCGGAGGCAGTACAGTGAGGGACTGCAATAAATGAAACCTCCACATCCTGTTTTATGTAGCGTCCACAAACAATTCTTAGAAAGTTTTATACAGCGTCTACAAACGATTCTTAGAAAGTTTTATACAGCGTCTACAAACGATTCTTAGAAAGGTTAGTTTCATAAGTACTGAGAGAATTGTTTTAGTGTCAAACTTAAAAATATTGTTATTATTTTTATATTTGTTATTTTAAATTTATTTTAAGAATATTTAAGCAGAAATCCCTATGAATTATTGAAAGTGTTTGTGAAAGTGAACGAGACTAAATGAATGATAAAGTGAGTTAGGAATAGAAAAGAATCAATAATGTTAATTTGTTTCAACGATGTTATCAGAAGTTTAAAATTATTTGAAATAATATTTGAGTATTAGATTGTTTAAATTAAGTTTTAAGAGACAAATTATAAAAATCATCAAATATGGTATGATTGTATTGGTAGTTAAGAATGACGTGGTCAATAAGAAAATGTTTAATTGATATGGTGATGGTAAAAATCAATAAAACTTCATTTAGTAAGAAGAAAGCGTCACTCAGTGCTTAGAGACGACAGAGAACAGACGTGAGTGAATACGACGCAAGATTTTACAATGTAAATGGTTTGTGAAATATATTTCATACAATATTGTGTAATCCGAGGACGTGGATAAACGTATTTGTCATCCTACGTTACGAATGCATCGGCAGAGCAGCTACGGAGAACGTCGGGAAAAATTGTTACAGTATAAAACATGGGATCTCAAAAAATCTGACCTGGACGTCTTCTCAATACGGGGCTAAAAACATCATCCCATTCTACGAGGAAAGGAAGAAAATCATCCCATAGCCATTGGAATTTCGCTACGAATGTCGCCGCAACGTGCTGCAGAATCCCACATTTAAATCATCACATTTGGAATTTCGCTATTGTGTCTACATACTTTATCTTAATAGAAACGGACGTTTAAAGACAAGTTTTATTTCACATTTCGTGCTAGGTACAAGCTGGATAGATGAAATCAAATTGATACTGGCAAGTGTATACGCTTAGTCTCTAACTGACCTTGAAATCCCATTTTCTTTCCATAACATTACGAAAAATAACAATACGAAAGCACTTTAGGAAAATGACAACACTGTTGAGACATTTAAAGAGTGGCTGCTGTCACAGATGCTGCATTTAGCTTTACTAAAATGTGCATATATCGTTTTTTACTTCTCCAAGCGGCAATTGTGTTGACTCGAATACAATAGTTTTTGTTTGAGCTCTACACATATATTTGCATGCACATTAACACCCTCACCTCTGGGAAACTTGGGAATCTTGGTTAGAGAAAAATTTCTACTCTCAATTGGGAATCGAACCCGGGATAAGGATTACAAATCTGATGTGCTGTACTCGCATTATTTTCTCTACTCTTATAAAACAATTTTACAAATGCTTATTCCTCGATTTGCCTCATGTTAATCGAGATAAAGGTTATTTTATGCTAATTTTCTTGAGTGCAGGGGAAATAAGAGAATGCATTAAGCGATCGTCAACTCCTTAAAGGGCTGGCCCCATAACCCAGTCGGTAGAGCATCTACTTGCTGTGCAAGGGGTCATGGGTTCGATTCCCGGCTGGAAGTAGGGATTTTTCTGCAAACAACATGATTCCCCATCTTCCCCAGAGTCTGGAAGTATGAATGAGAGTGTGAATGTGTGCCAACGTATACGAGTTAACATCATCGATATGTTCCAAAGGAGAACGAGCGACCATATGACCACTGTATTTAAAGGCGGGGTATAAATTAATAAAAACTCTTTAAAGAGCTGGTCGCTACGTGGTGCCTTTGAAAGTCCACACTCATTTTGCATGGTCATGAGTTAATAAAATGAATAACTGCTTCCCATTTGAGAAAAGTATAAGAATTGCAACATTCGGACAAAGAACAAGGAATATCACGAAATGGTTCTCTTAACCCCCATCCCCTAAGTATCAGACAAATTGCGTGTTTTAGCAAGATTTGCACTTTTTGTACAGTTTTTGTCTTGTCCTACGGTTTCCTAGTTATGAGAGGTCGTCTAGAATGTACAGGACTTCTAATGGCATTCTCAGAAAACTCAGGATATACAGTTTTTAATCTTAAAAATTTGTTAAACATGTTTTATTAAAAACCAGTCAAACTATTTTTCAGAAAATCAGAATTTTTGAAATTTTTTCTTTGTAAAGGGTAGTCTGGGTTGAGAGCATTTTTAAAAATATCTTCGTCTTGAAAGAACTTGGTCTTAAATAGCAAGTTTGGCATTCTATCGATTTTTCGCCTTTGAAAATATTTTTATTTCAGGGATCTAGAATCGAGTATTTACACTTAAATCTCTTATCAAATTTTTGGGTGTAATGTAATTTGGAATGAATTGTGTGTTTTCATAAAGAGATCTACGTTTCTGTGTTGCATTTTTATTTATTATTTATTTATTTAGTGGCCCTTCCCGTTTTACTAAAATTATACAGGACTCCTTCGTAATGAAAATGTTGTTAGAGGTTGTTATTCAGATTCAAAATATACATTTTGGCTGTGTAGAGGTAGTTTAGGTACCAGAGGGGACACCTTGGCCCACAATTGGATCTTTTATGCATGTACCTCCGGGAGGAACGGATGAGATGAAGGAAGCGCAGGAGCCTTGTGGGCTACAGGGAGGACTAAACAAGCGGCAGAGACGTGTAGAGTTCCCTAATTGTTACTGGTTTCACTACCCGGCTGGAAGACGGGCATAGTCAAACTAGAGAATTTGTTCTCTTAGGGTATTCTTTGAACAGGAAGACGAAGGTTTTCTCCTTATCAATGAACCGCTTATTCCTTTCAACCAAAAGCGAGAGCTTCATGTCAGTAGATATGCTTGCATGTAAAAGAATTCCTGTGGGTCAAAATTCCGGCGTATCGGCGGTGTTGATATCAACATGGCAATTGAAGTCGCTAATAATAGTATATTGCGGTACTAATGTATAAGGAACGAAGAAAGATTTGAAGAAAGGAGGCGCTCTCTATTTCCGAGATTCCCTTATGTACACATGTGTATTGCATACTAATTACAACCCCGAGTGGGAATTTTAAGGTATTCGAGGTAAACTGTTTAAAAATCTGATAATAGGATTTACTATAAAATAAATATACTGGCGAAAATAAAAAAATTGCAACATCACCAAGAATTGTTTGATTTCAGTGGAGAGTTAAGTGCAAGTTTTTTTTTTTTTTTTTTTTTTTTTTTTTTTTTTTTTTTTTTTTTTTTTAATTTACGTCTTCCAACGTTAGGTCATATCGGACGATGGGTGAAATTAGTGAAATGATGCTCAAATGAGTCCGGGTCCATGGAACTTAAGTGCAAGGTAATACATCATGGCAGCATCAGGGTGATAAGGGAATCAGCACAAATGAAGCAGACATGTCACAAGAAGGGTTGTCCAAACGGTTGCATCAATATTTGGTGTAACCTCCTGGGGCTGCAATACATGCACAAGTGTATGGGTTCGTGCGTTATCCCGTTGAAAACAGCATATTGCCTTCCTGTTGAAGAATAGCAGTAACTCAGGATTATACCTGCTGGATGTATCTCGCACTGGTTTCACGTCCCTGCAGAAACACCAAAGGCAAGCGAGAGTTGTGATGGCACCCCATACCATGATGCCAGGAGACGGGGCTTTGTGTTGTGGGCGAATTCGCCCTGGACGAGTTCGCTCACTAGCTCTACGTCGTCGCGTACCGACCATCACTATAAATATACAGACAGAGCCTACTCTCATCACTAAAGACGATAAAGCGCCATTCCATTGCCCAATTAACCCATTCTCGACACCATCCTGTTTGCCCAGGACAAGAAGGCAAGCTAGAGGAATGTGTAACCTAATCACTTTTGCTGACACCACGGTGTTTATGCTCGCTTTCCCAGTATGACAAGGATGTAAGATTCGTTTAAAATACGCAAGTGTTGTCACATAACTCACCCATGCATAATACCTATCACTACAGTTACTGCAATAAACATTAGATCTGGCAGAATGGGTGACTCATATGCACTCTCATTTCCTAGTAAACAGATCCACTAACAAAGCAGATAAACAGTTCAAACCGCTCTCCCCTTCATTCGTCTTTTGCCTTATTGTGATGGGTAGACAGTACATGATGGTGTTGTGGTGAAAGAAGTACCCTAGCCAGAGGCACGCTTGATTTGAGTCCTGCTGCAAGAAGACGGTTTCAGATAGGCCGTTCTGACACAGCATGTGGTGCTACTTGTGTCCACAGCGCTTTCCTGGTTGCTGTTTGGGCACCCAATGAAGCCCGCACATTGCGTCGATCCGGTCCTGCGTTTGCACAATGCGGTCGCTCAGAACCAGGTCTACCGGAGTGAGAATGATCCAAAGACCATTGCTGAAAACACGATGGACCACCGATACGTTTTGCCCAACATGTACAGCAATTTGTCGATAAGTCCATCCAGCTTGATGAAGGTCAACAATTCGACCGCGTTCAAATAACTGTTGCTGTGCTTAAGAATCACGTTTGCTTCGTTGTGGCATGACTTAACATAAGAGTATCTTTTGACACTGCTATTCAACTGTGATGGTTCCAAAGTGACTGCCTGCAAAGTGGGTACAGAGAGCAGAGAGACACGCCTGAATCGTGTCATCTATTGTCTGCTGACCGCGACACTTCAATCAATTTTCTAACCCCTCATTACCCACATACTATGCCCATGTTGCAGTAAACACAGACCTGGAGGGTGTTGCTGTTTTTTCCGCCAGTGTACATAGTAACTGAAGAGTGTAAATTTAGAAACATATTTATATTAAGTTTCTGGACTGTTTCACATCAAAATAGTTTTTAAGTGGTAAATGAATACCTGATTGTGTCTATGTGCTTGTGTAGTGTTTTAATACGTGCGGTACATCAGGCGGTGATGCTGATGATTCACGAGATGAAGATGGAGTACCGGTGGAATGAGATGACGGGAAAAACCGGAGATCCCGGAGAAAACTCGTTCCAGTGCCGTGTTGCCCACCCCAAATCTCACTTTGCCTGGGATCGAACCCGGCCCCTTAACGAGAGTCGAGTGGTTTAACCACTCAACCACGGCGCGGCCTTGATTGTACCTACTTCACTGCTTATCATTACTGTGGCTATATTAGTGCCGTGCCTGTTTTAAGCTTCTTAGCGCCTACTGCACCAATCTCTGGCAACAACAGTCAGATTTGAATAGAGGGCAACTGAACTTCGTTTCTCCTTAACCACCATGGCGCCTGTGACGTGGATATACATATAAACCGCATTGGGAATTGGAAAAGTAACAAATTATATAGCAAAATAATTCGCCCTTTAAAGGGTTAAATATGCTATAACCACTAGGAAATGCTACCTGAGCTGTGTCAAATAATAAGCATCAGAAAATTGAAATCAATAAGAAGGAATGTTTTTAAAATGGTAAATTCCACTTAAGAAGTAGACAATGTTGTGCGCAAACGAAATGAAAATATTTTGTGTACACTGTGATTTTTAAAAAAAGATACATAACAGCTGTCAAGCAAGTAGCGTAGAGAGTAAGAGAGGAAAGTCGTTGCTATGGAAACATAAACAAATTGTACCACGTTGGTTAATTTATTCCTCAGGTCAGTTACCGCTAGTTGTGTGCGTAAAGGAATTCTTCTTGAGCATTCGGTTGCCTTTTGGGTTGTTAGCCTACTTTGTTAAAACTTTGTACTACTTTGTTGTTTTGGAAGCAACAGTAGTGGCCTAGGGTTAGAGGTATACCAAGGATCAGCTTACGGTCGAGGTGTTACATTGCCAAGCTAGAGAATTTGTCTGTTCTCTTTGGGAATTCCTTGAACAGGAAGAGCATTTGCTTTTTCACAATGAACCATTTGTTCCCTTGAACCAAGTGAGAAAATGGACTGCGCGTGCCCTTAAAATAAGTGACTTTTTCTGGAATCTCAAAAGAAAAGCTGCTACAGTGGGTCCATCACGAATTAAAGACCAAGAGAATCTTCAGTCACACAACTGGATAGTTTTCAATTAGATGCCATAAGCATACACGTCTATGATTATATTACCCGAAAGGAGCATCCTACCACACGTAAGCTTCTTGAACGAAGCCATAGCTATTTGAACAAATTCTCGCATCTGGAATTTGAGCTCAAAGGAAAAATGGAAAACTGATACTCGAAAGATCAGATATTGTAGCACAAAGGGCTAAATAAGAACTCCTGAATAAGAACTTGCATGAAATATTGCGGTTGGATGAAACTTCGGTAAGCGTCGGCCATACTGTGTCAAAGAGCTGGACTGACGGCACAGTTGAAAGTACCACAGAAGGACCTATAGGGAAAGGTAACTATTATTGGTCAGGCCGGAAGGTCGCGTTTTTTTCTCGTAATTTTACGTCCTTCAACGTTGTCATGTCGGACGGTGAATGAAATGGATGAAATGATGCTCATATGTGTCTAAGGTCCATGGAGCTTAGAGCTACCCGACATTCGTCTGAAAGGATAAGGGAAACCTCCCGGAAAAAAACCTTATCCAGGTAACTCACCCTGACCGAGATTCGAACTCGGGACCTCTTGAACGTGAGGCAGACATGCTACCATCTACGCTACCGAGGCGGGCATATGTCGCGTGGTTTTGTTGATGACACCCTCTTGCTCTTCAGATCGAAAATGGACCATGACCATGAACTCTTGCGGATCAAAATACCGGCACACCTACGCCGCTGATATGATCATCTCAATCGATAGAGCCATTAAAACGTTGTTTAAAAAATACGCCTGTGAGGACGCTACAACGCAGAGAATGTGTGTTGAGAACTTATTTTGGTTCTTAAAGTAAGCTACTACAGATTAAATATGTATGTTTTCGCTAGGATGAGTAATCGAACGGTGTTATTTATATCTTTCGAGTATTGAGAAGGTAAAGAGGGGGATATGCACAACTTGCTATCTGCTTCTCGGCAACATTGCACCTCCCCACGTGGAGAAATAACAAATGGCCTTCACGTATCATCTTTTAAAAATCAGACCGTAGTTAACATTTTGTCTAGCTCTTTTGGTTTATCAGTTGGTCAATCAATTATTCATAATGAAGTCATTCAGAGGTTACGCCTAGTTTCATGAAAATATATCATATACCTAATGGTATTTTAATCGAGGTTATTAGAAGTAGTTTTGGGGAAGGGGGAAAATAACTTTTCAGATCCATTTAGAGGATAATTGAGATTGGGGGAGCTACTTGAATGAAAATGTTATGTCGTATCCTTGGAAGCCGCGGAAGTTAAATATCAAGTTTGGCATTTCACCATCTTATTGTGTTTGAGTTATGCTGCTCACAGACACACGGATACATTTTCTAAAACTTTTTTTTCTCTTTCAATTCAGGGGACCTGTACCTAATTATAATTTTTCTATGAATATTGGTCCTCTCCCTGCAATGTGTGTGGTAGAAAAGGTATGTACTGTGTATTATATTCTTCCTTTTTTGCGTTAAACAGTGACTGGATGTTTACAGCTACTTAAATATTTGATTTCTTCACACAACCCTCACTTATAAATTAAAAGTTAAGGCACGGATCCTTCTGCGGAATAGTAGTTGCTCAATAACTGCGTGTAGCCACTTTGGCAATGACTTGAAAGCTCTACTGGCATGCAGCTGGGGGAAAACAACGCTTTACGCATTTTTTTTTTCTGTTTCTGATCACAAATTCAAAACCTATGTTACGAAGAATGGTGTGGAAGCTCGGAAAATCGGATTTATTGTTTACTGCTTGAAGCACTTATGTAATTGTTGGTGGCTCGTTTCTTTCAAAAAAGCTATGCATTTTGCGACGAATATCACTTTTAACAAAGTCATCACGTTCACCTTCCGCAACTGGCTTCTTTCTTTTCCTGTGTTTTCTTGGGGTGGAAAGCCTTTTCAACCCTTCGCTTTTTAGCCCGCCTCGGTAGCGTGGTAGTAGCGTGTCTGCCTCACTTTCAAGAGGTCCCGAGTTCGAATCTCGGTCAGGGTGAGTTACCTGGATAGGGGTTTTCCAGGGTTTTCCCTTATCCTGAAAGACAAATGTCGGGTAACTCGAAGCTCTATGGACCCTGGGCTCATTTCACCCATTCCATTCATCGTACGATATGACTCACCTTCCGCAACTGGCTTCTTTCTTTTCCTGTGTTTTCTTGGGGTGGAAAGCCTTTTCAACCCTTCGCTTTTTAGCCCGCCTCGGTAGCGTGGTAGTAGCGTGTCTGCCTCACTTTCAAGAGGTCCCGAGTTCGAATCTCGGTCAGGGTGAGTTACCTGGATAGGGGTTTTCCAGGGTTTTCCCTTATCCTGAAAGACAAATGTCGGGTAACTCGAAGCTCTATGGACCCTGGGCTCATTTCACCCATTCCATTCATCGTACGATATGACCTAACGTTGGAGGACGTAAATTACAAAAAATAAATACATAAATAAATAAATAAATAAATAAATAAATAAATAAATAAATAAATAAATAAATAAATAAATAAATAAATAAATAAATAAAACCTTCGCTTCGAGTGGCACTAATACTTGGAGTGTAAACACTGGTTTATTCTGCTGACAAATTAGTCCTCCATTGCTCAACCGCGCGTATGTAGTAAAAGCGGACATTAAACATTACACATTACATTTCATTTTTCATTGCTTAAGTTGGGTATGTAATTTGTTTTTCACCACTTTTTAACGTTTTCCCTGTGTGATGTTTATATATTGCACGGAAGCAATGTATAACTGATTTTCCCACTTCCTTCTGCTTTTAAACTGTGCAAGAGCAGCGTGCACTCTTGACTAATACGTTCAAATTACGCTTACATATACCAAACAAAATACTAATTAATTACCGTTTGATTGTTGCATTTCTAATGTGAAATTTTCATGTTCGTTTATTCTGGTAGCGATGGTCCTTCCGGTTTGTCCTATATACGATGTCCCACATTCACAGGGAATGCGGTAGACTCGCGGAACTTGGAAGTCCAGTTCGTCTTTCACTGGTTTCAACAGATGCTTAATCTTCGGAGGTGGCTTGTGGATGGTCTTGATGTTGTACTTGGCGAAAATTCTGCTGATTCTGCCGGATAGGTTGCCGGTAAACGGGTTAGAGGCTGTAGCGGTAGACGTTGAAAACTCGATCACTAAAACTAGGAAAGGGAAACCTGTAATACAACAAGCGTCAGAATAAATGAACATCGTTTAATGCAACCTGAGAATTCTGGGCTGGCAGAGCATTGTTTTAATAACGACCATAGAGCCAACTTTCGGGAGACGACCATCTTGGAAAAATGCAACAGTTACTGGGAACGGAGAATTAAGGAGGCTTTGGCCGTTTTCTCCGAGAGGAGCACGCTTAATCGTGATGCTGGATTTCAGTTCAGCTCCTCTTGGAAACCGGCCTTAAATGGAAATCCGTCGACTTAAGAAGCACAGATCATTACATCTTGATAATCAAGTTAAGTAGTTACGTTTCTTTGACTCAATTAATTTTCTATACTCACGTCATCTCCTGACCTGACATTTAATTTACTGAAAACAGTCTTTTGTTCAGTAATGTGAATTTTGATAGTGTTTTGTTTTTGGTTATATTTGTGTTATAACCAGTGATTCATTTGTGGTTATTATATTTAATAAATAACCTGATGATGGGAGAGATGCACACTCCCGAAACGTCGATATCTAATCGTCTTTTCACCTGGCTTGCTTCCCGAGAACAACTTGAGCATATTCGTTGCCAGGAAACCTTCTTTGTTATCTGCTTTGTTAGTGGATCTATTTACTAGGAAATGAGATTGTTAGTCACCCATGTTGCCAGATATAGTGCTCGTTGCCGTAACTTCAGTGATAGGTGTTATGTAGGGTGAATTTTGTGATAAAACTTGTGTATTTTAAACGAACCTAGCATCCTTATTATACGCGGAAGGCGAGCATAAACACAGTGCGGACAGCAAAAGTGATTACGTTACACATTCCTCTTATCTTGCATTTTGTGCTGGGCAGACAGTACTATGTTCTAGGTAAGCAGTAGAGGAACAAGAAATTCAAAGACAACGTATAGGTACAAGTTGAATGTTCCAAAAGTAAAATGCTGCCAATATGATCATTTCCGTCAAAGACGAGGTGTAAATGAAATATATATATATATATATATATATATATATATATATATATATATATATATATATATATATATATATATATATATTCATTTTTAAGGAATGGGTTAGGAATATCAAATAAAAACACCTTACATTGGTTTAACATAGATACTATTTTTAGTTATGAGTATAAATAGATCAAATATTTACAACAATTGAATAGTTTTTATTTAAACATATTTAATTAGCAAAATGGACATAATTTGCAATATCAGTATATATAAAGGTCAACGTGAACAATTTTTATTCGTAATATCTCTTCGTATAAATTTAAATTGGAATTGTTCATTTAAGCCCGCTGTAAAAGTGTAGGTTTTTACTGTTGCGTTATATAATATAATATCTTTGTAAATGTAAGAGATTCTCGAAGTTTTATTTGCGTTTAATGTAAGCTTTAGTATTATTTAATGGTAGTATTGCTTTTCTGAAAGGATAATTAAAAGCATATGGATTTCCATCTGCCGAGTTTCAGTTTTTTACAGTATTTTTTTTCAGCGTACAAATCTGTCCTCCAACCTCTGTTTGGTAAACCTTAGCTGCAGTCTAGATTTGGAAGCTTTCGACTAAGTAATTGATACCTTGGCAGATTATTTTGAAGGATCTATTTTTTTTTATTTTTATTGTGTGCTCGACCATGCCAAACTTTAGTATTTATACGACTGGTAGCAGTACTTTAATGGGTCACATTAAAATACACCTGTTCATTAAAGTATTGTTATTCACGTAACACTGGGAAAGCGCAAGTATCGATTATTTTCGTTTCGATCGACAACGGTACTAGCGCCAGTTTCGAAAAACGTCAAAATGTTTGACACTAGTAACAGTGACATTGATTTTGCACCACAAAATAAAATTGAATTTTCAAACACAATACTAAAATCAGTAGAAAAGGAAAGAAAACAAATTAACATCAATTTACCTTCAACTTCAACTATTTAACAAAGCTCACTCCTGCAAATTCATTTCACTAATTGTACTATAAATAACCTATATTTGAAATAAAGTCAGTTCTGTTCATATTATCTTTAGCGTTAATTGCAAATGATATTTCAATAAATCCAATTTGTTCCAGTTTGTCTTAACTTTCTTTTAGGTTAAACTGTGTTACACGTTAGCAGCTGTTATAGGGAAGTAATCAATATTTCTGCACCTGCGTACTACATACTACGTCTCACTTTAGATAAAGGAATAACGATTGTGACATCACTCAGACCAGAAATAAATACTTTGAAATGAAAGCTTTAACTTCATTTCATTCTCTATATCGTGTATATATATATATATATATATATATATATATATGCACTGTTTTTGTTGTATATTATGAGTGTTTTAAACATTTTAAGCTTTTCATCTCATCCTTATTAGTTGTAAACAACTTTCGGAAATGTTCTGTCAGTGAATATCTCACTGAGCAACTTTGTTCAATTACAAGAAATGGTTCATTCATCAGTTTACTCCTAGTAAGCCTGCTAAGTATGGGATCAAAATGTTTGCACTAGTAGATGCAAAAATAGCATATACCCTCAATCTGTTGACATACCTGGGTATTTAACCAGAAGGGCCATAAGATGATGTGATGAGGCTTATTGATCCAATTAGAAGACATAATAGGGATATTACAGAAGATAATGTTACAGGTTTAGCAGCATTCCTCTTGTTGAAAGTCTGAAAGAAAATGTTTTGACTTATGTGGATACTCTCCGCAAAAGCAAACAGGAAGATCCTAGAAAGTTCATACCTTCATCACAAAGAGCTATAAAATCATCTTTATTTGGTTTTGACAAGAACAAAACGTTTGTTTCATATTATCCCAAAAGGGAAAAAAAATTGATCTGTTGGTTGCTACAATGCATCAGGATTATGCTGTAGACCCTGAAACAAGTAAGGAGAAAAAACCAGAAATTTTAACATTTTATAATGCAACAACGAACGATAGGGGTGGAAAAATGACATTGCAAGAAACACAACAAACTGTGGCAGTGTTCTATAACTTGCTAAATATAACTGTATATAAGGGAATAAGGAGAGCAAATTTCCTTTCTAACCTTTCCTGGGAACTGATAAAAACACAAATAGAACGTAGGTCCAAAATTTCGCAAATCCCTGCGAAGATTACATGACGTGCTGTAGAAAACTGCTTGATATTGAAACAGTTATTTTATGTTGTCCCCAAAGAGTTTCAAATATTGTATTATGTGAGGTTAAGTAGAGTGAGTCATGCACAGAGAAGCTATGTAAGTGGAAGTGACGTCACAAAAGTGTTGAATAACAAACTTATTTGTGATTGGTGTGACGCGTATATCGTAAAACGTGGTCCAATCAGATATAAAAGATTTTACGTTGCCATGGAGGATATTCAATATTCCTCTAGGGGGGTCGAGTTATTAGCGGAATGCTAATGTGTAAAAGAAGAGGAACTGGGGATTCTTCTCCTAACAGTCGCCGTGAACGGATGTAAAATTCTCTTCTTAAACGCCGTTGTGTGCGGGAGAATATAAGTCTATTCTCGTAACAATCATCGAGTATAACTAGATAATCTTTACATTAAATATCATCGCTAGAAGACACACAATTTAATTATTATACACGGTAGTGAACAAACGTATAAAACTTTTGATTCTTGCACGCATCCAGATAAACGCGTCACATCAAGTGAATCTTGTGTAAGAATAGTGTTATAAATGTTGTATCATACATTTTGTTCGAACTGGTGTTAATTGAAGTAAGGAAATAAAAGTTTCTACACTATTTAATACAGAGGAAAATGATTACTCATTTTACGTAAAATTTCCTTCCGCCGTACCACCCCTGTAAAAGAAGATATCTTGCTCAACCGACTGAAGCCACGCCGAGGTAAGCTGGGACTTCAAGAACCATCAATTTCGACCCTGTTCCAAATGGTCACCTCAACGAGGGGCATAATTCGTCATCCATCAATACGATACGACAGAAATCCTGTTCCAAAATGGCGCCCAACTGTATGGCTCGAATAGGCAGAAGGAGGATTACACCACAGGAGAATAAATAGTGTAATGGACAGGTAACTTTGATTCAAGAAAGAAGAAAGAAGAAAAGTGAGTACGGAAAAATCTTAATAGATAATTAATAGAAAAAGTGACAAAATTATAATTTTCATTTTTTATGTTATTAAGAAAGGGAAAAATATTACCTAAAATGGAAGGTAAAAAATTAACAGACAATAAGAATAAAAATGTTGGGGAAGGAGTGGAAAGACTAGTTAGTGATAAGAGAACAGAAATACAAGAAGTCAGGGAAGTAGTGGAAGGAATGATTAGTGATGATGCAGGAACAAGTAGAACAGAAATTATGCAGAGTAAAGTTAATGAAATGATAATAGACAGGTTAGAGAAAATGATGAGTAATTTTGATGCTAAAATGGATAATTTAAGACAGGAAATAAAACAGAATTCAGAAAAGGTAGATCAAAATTCAGAAAAGGTAGATCAAAATTCAGAAAAGGTAGATCAAAATTCAGAAAAGGTAGATCAAAATTCAGAGAAGTTAGAAGCTAGGATAGATCAAGGTTTAGGTAACCTAAGAAATGAAATTGAGAAAGGAAGAGAAGAGTGTAGAGAAGGCATAAAATCTTTAAAACAGAAAATAGAATCTCATGATGGAGAAATGTCTAAGTTAAAAGAGATGTTTCAGGAAATGAAAATAAGTCAGGAAAATGTAGTAAAAGATATAAGAAGTGAATTGGCTAAGGAGTCAGAAATCCTTAAGCAACAACAGGTAGAATTTGTAGAAAAACAAAAAATAGAAATAGGGGAATTAGAGAATAGAATAAGACAAGAAATAGATGTAGTCTTATTAGATAATTCACGGAAATACCATGAGGAAAATATTGAAATACAGAATAATTTTGTAAGAGAGGTAAATAGTATCAGAAATGATGTTAAACTAATGGCTACTGAGGTGCAAACACAACAAGATGAACTAAAAGTTAAATATGATGAAGTCAGTAAGTTGAATAGTGAAATGATTACAAGAATAGATTTGGCACAGGAAAGTTTTGAGAGAGAGAAGGAAAACATTAGCAAGCTGAATCAAGTTGTGATTGCATTACAGGCAAGCAAAATTTCTGAGAACCAGAGGGTAATAAAATCTAAGAATATTACATGTATT
Source organism: Mantis religiosa (assembly GCA_030765055.1). Classification (NCBI taxonomy): domain Eukaryota; kingdom Metazoa; phylum Arthropoda; class Insecta; order Mantodea; family Mantidae; genus Mantis; species Mantis religiosa. The sequence continues at coordinate 92,542,001 of CM060947.1, read as the reverse complement.
GACTTACCTGGTAATTCAGGTAATATTGTACAAAACTTAGAGAATTATTTGGAGAGTGACGATACAGAATCTTTGTCACCTGATTGTGAAGTAAATGGTAATACACAAATACAAAACATGCACACACCTACACAGTTACACAGTCAAGGTAACACAAATTGTACAAATTATTTGTTGCATGACATAAGTCCACCTACTTTCGAAGAAGAATCGGGAGACAATCCCAAAATATTTCTAAAGGAATTAGAAGAATATTTTAAAATTAAAAAGATTCCAAATGAATTTAGGATGATGATTGTTAAAAGGTGTTTGAAGAAAAATGCTTTAGAATGGCTGAGGTTAACACTAGCATCACATGAAACGTATAGTATGTTTAGGAATGTGTTTATAAATAGGTTCTGGGGTCCAGAAAGACAGAGAAGAATTAAAGTCGAACTGGCCACTGGTAAATTCGAGTTCAAGAAGGGTGTGTCCATGACTGAATATTTCCTAAAACTTGCTAACAAAAGTAAACTTGTGAATCCAGATATGTCAGAAACCGAGATCGTGAATATGCTAATACGACATTATCCACCACACATTAGAAACCACCTAATTGTGGCTAAGCCCGTCGACTTTACTGATATGATTGAGTTATTATCAGAATTTGAGGCTCATAACCTTAATTCTGATTCTACTCATAGTCAAGTTGATCCTGACAAGACTCATATAGAAGAAAAGCAAGTAAATAGACAGGAAGTAAGACCAACATTCGGGGAAAATCACAACCATACTAACCAAAACCAAAATAGTTTTAACCAAAATTGGGGCGGGGCACGTTCAAGAGACAACTATGAACGAAGAGAGTACAACCCCAGAAAGACATATGAATCGGTAGTGCCAGGTATAGGAAGGAGAATTCCAAATACTCCTAGGAGGAATTATAATAATCACCAACCTGTGGGAAATGTGAGGAGTAATCAGGTGAATCAACTGAGGTTTTACAGGGGAAATAACCTAAGAACAGGTTATCAAAGTAGAGGAAGAGGAACTAGCATTGAAAACTCTTCATTAAGAGATTTTGGGGGTCCTAGGTTTGAAAGGGCAGACAATAACCTAGAAAAGACACAGACTCAGGGAATAGAAAGAGAATTAAATAACAATAGTACCAACCCAACTGCTAGTGTAACTACCGACCGCACTAATGCGGAAAACTGAGTACCAAATCATTTTGTGCCTTGGAAAGTGGTTCGGTAGAAATGACACAGGGCAAAATCAAAATTCAAAATTTACCAGAAGATAAGCTCACTCTCTCCAGAAGTAAAGATCGGGAATTAGTAAATCCACCTCAGATTAACCTTCGTATAGGCGATAGCGAATATAAAGTATTGATAGACACAGGAGCTAGTTCATCAGTAATAAGTGAGAACTTATTCAAGGAATTACTATCCAAGTTTAGGATTGAATATTTAAACGTGTGTAATGTATACTGTAGCACAGCTATTGGGAAAAAGAAAGATAAAGTTAAATATCAAGCGTTAATTCCTGCGCGAATAGATGATTGGAATTTCAATTTTATCGTATTGGTAATACCAAACTTAGCTCGTGATATTATTATTGGCAATGATGTATTGTATGGTTGGCAAAGTGTGATAGATTTCGAAAAACATGAAATGAAGGTCAAAGGAGATAATGAAGTAATAAAAATAAATTTGTTAGAAGAAATTATATTAAAAGAGGATGAGAAGGATAGTATAAATAATGATAGGTTTTTTTGTAGAAAATATAATATTATACGAAGAAGATATAATTAATAATGAAGAAGATGATAGTGGTAAAGAAAATTTACTTTTAAATAATAAAGAAAATGAGACGTTTGACCTTGGAGATCATTGTTGCCAAATAAACACATTAAATACCGACACCGAGCGAAAACAAGAAGAGGAAGAAATGATATTCCAAAGAACTTTGAAAGAAAAGTTAGGGAAAACATACAATTTAAATCACGCGCAAAGAGAACAGTTGAGGTTATGTATACTAAAGAACAGGAACGTTTTTAGTACGAAACCTGGATTGTGTAATAAGTACATACATACATTTAAGGTGAACGACATTGCTCCTTATACTCATAAAAGTAGATCTGTGCCTATCACTATTAGACAACAAGCATCTGAAGTAATAAACGATATGCTAGAAAATGGAAATAAAATTTTAAAAGATTGGATACCAAAGTATGGGCCAATAAAGGCAATATTATCAGACAACGCAACGGTTCACCGGAGTAAATTGTTTACTTCAGAGATGAAGAACAATAATATTAAGATGTATTACTCTTCAGCATATTTTCCCCAAGGAAATCCTTGCGAGAGAGTGATGCGTGATTTGGGCTTGTATTTCAGAATTCTGTGTCATTCTAACCACCGAGGCTGGTACAAATACTGCCATATTATTGAGAAAATCATTAACAATACCCCAAACTCTACTACCAAATTTTCACCAATCGAATTAATGACTGGACTACAACCTGAACCTCTAGTAATAAAAGCACCAACAACCTTAAAAGTAGATGAAATGGAATTGAATGAAGAAGAAAAGTGTGCTGAAGCATTTCGAAGAATAAAAGAAAAAGCAGAGAAAAGATTATCAAAGATACAAAGAAAAGGAGCGAAATGGAATCCTGAAATAAATGATAAAGTTCTCGTAAAGACATTTAATATCTCCAGTTCTAAAATCAAAACCTATTGGAGAATGAATTTGTTATATAAAGGTCCATATAAAATAGTAAGAAAATTTGGGAATCATACGTACGAATTAAGAGACGATGATAATAAAATGATAGGAAAATATCACAAAACACTTTTAAAACCATTCAAAAGCCTTGACACTCAGAAGAACAAATGATTAAAAAAAAAAAAAATAATAATAATATGTTTATGAATTACTGAAAAATGTTTTGTTTTTTATTATTGTGTTCGAATAATTTCTGATTTTATATTGTTATTTTAAATTGTATTAATTGTTCATTGTTGTAATAATGTCTAATTATTGGGGCATTCTTTAGAATATATGGAACAATATTCTTGGAAGATTTAAGTTAATTTTCCATATATTCTAAAGAGGGGCATCTGAAACAGTTATTTTATGTTGTCCCCAAAGAGTTTCAAATATTGTATTATGTGAGGTTAAGTAGAGTGAGTCATGCACAGAGAAGCTATGTAAGTGGAAGTGACGTCACAAAAGTGTTGAATAACAAACTTATTTGTGATTGGTGTGACGCGTATATCGTAAAACGTGGTCCAATCAGATATAAAAGATTTTACGTTGCCATGGAGGATATTCAATATTCCTCTAGGGGGGTCGAGTTATTAGCGGAATGCTAATGTGTAAAAGAAGAGGAACTGGGGATTCTTCTCCTAACAGTCGCCGTGAACGGATGTAAAATTCTCTTCTTAAACGCCGTTGTGTGCGGGAGAATATAAGTCTATTCTCGTAACAATCATCGAGTATAACTAGATAATCTTTACATTAAATATCATCGCTAGAAGACACACAATTTAATTATTATACACGGTAGTGAACAAACGTATAAAACTTTTGATTCTTGCACGCATCCAGATAAACGCGTCACATCAAGTGAATCTTGTGTAAGAATAGTGTTATAAATGTTGTATCATACATTTTGTTCGAACTGGTGTTAATTGAAGTAAGGAAATAAAAGTTTCTACATTATTTAATACAGAGGAAAATGATTACTCATTTTACGTAAAATTTCCTTCCGCCGTACCACCCCTGTAAAAGAAGATATCTTGCTCAACCGACTGAAGCCACGCCGAGGTAAGCTGGGACTTCAAGAACCATCAATTTCGACCCTGTTCCAAATGGTCACCTCAACGAGGGGCATAATTCGTCATCCATCAATACGATACGACAGAAATCCTGTTCCAATATTCAAAAACCAGCTTCGGAACACTGTGAACAAAAAAAGGATCCAGGGAACTTTGATATGAATGTGGAAGATCCAAAGATAAATCAACCAGGAAGTGGTATACAAAGTGTTGTAAATCGGCTTGCACTAGCCATTTGAGAATCGAGTGTGTACGTTGCTGGTAAATCAGCGTATTGTATAAATTTGAGTGGATTTCAAGTAACAGTAGATGATACCTGGGAGGGTAAAGGAAGTAGATCCTTTCAGGTATAAAAAGCGCTGCAAATATGAAGGTAATCAAAGCTCAGTTTCAAGCAGAAAGTGTTGATGTCTTTAGTAAACATTTATGAATTACGATATTATGAATAAATGCTTTACTTCTTACACATTTTCTTTTATATACAAGTAAAATAATGTTTATTATGAAGCATATAACCATCTAAAATGTCCAATAACGATGATTACAGCAATATATAAAATGGGTGACACCTGTCATCCACGCGATTATCGGAGGATAAGGTATCCTTAATTTTATGCCGATTTGAACCAAAACTGAAAGGTCTCGCCAATTTTATTCAAACGCCTATATACCTATAAAATTTCCACATTTGGTCCAGCTGAGGTTTATAAGTATGGAACGAACAGAGAGACGTTAATGTGATTCGCGAAGGGTATGTGTTTAAAAACTGCAGAAAGGCGATGCAGAAATATGCACTTTCATTATTCAATACTGAGCACAGAAGGTGAAGTTACAGCATGAATGGGTTGCTTTTTGTTCTTTTGTTGCTGTCATTCAAAATGTTGTTTTCCAAATAATGTGCTTGTATAAATGTGATTTGTCAAGACAACTATTTTTTATATCACATCTATAAATGTTAGTACGTTTTTATAATCTCATTTAACTAAAATCAAATTGAATTGAAAAGAAGCAGTTTGTTCAAATTGGCCCCTAAAAGCACGTTACGTTAGAGCTGTATGTGTGAGCCCGTTACTGCCATTTTTTCCCGGCCGAAATTAAGGCATGCTCCGAGGCCAATTTGCTGGTGTACACGGAATATTTGTAAATAAAATTTTAAACTATGCAGATAGTAAATTCATCACCCCCCCCTTTCTGAAAAACATTGTTTTCATGTGTGCCACTTGGTGTGTGGTGTGTGGTGTGTGTGTGTGTGTGTGTGTGTGTGTGTGTGTGTGTGTGTGTGTGTGTGTGTGTGTGTGTGTGTGTGTGTGTGTGTGTGTTTGTGTGTGGTGTGTGTGTGTGTGTGGTGTGTGTGTGTGTGTGTGTGTGTGTGTGTGTGTGTGGTGTGTGTGTGTGTGTGTGTGTTTTTTTTTTTTCGACAGTTTACTCCCCGCCGAGGGGAGTCTTTTTAAGAGACAAAGCGACCTTGCCTCCTAGCACATCACGTGGTTATTTCATAAATTCTTTTATCACACGATTCCTCACTTGTCCCTTAGTTTGCTGCTTCAATTCAATTCTTATATATATATATATATATATATATATATATATATATATATATATATATATATATAACCATTGGATGAGAAAATGTTACCGATACACCTAAAAATGTTCTATTTCTGGATTCTCCGTGGAAAAATAAAATAAAATGGATTTTAGATAAAGCAACTGTGTTAGATATTTTGATCCCTTGTGTAGCTAACCGGACACGTTTACTTATAATTCTAAAGAAAGTTGACCGCGACGGGCCGGCGCCAGCTCATATTTTGAACACTTGATGCTTATTGTTAAGAGGCAGGTAACTGACCCTGCCTTCGAGTTTTGCAAACAAAAATACACATTTCAATACATATATGTAACATCTGGCAATTGAACAATATACAATATCCCTTCGTGTTAAATGAGAGTCGGTTTGCTTGCTTCAAGATTGCGACTACAGGAACAGATTCATGACGTGTGCTTACATATTACAACAGAATATTGTTGCACGGATACAAAACAGTCATGTTATAGTTGATGAAATGAAACAGTGTACTGATTTGTGCAAATGCATATAACAAAGGTTCTCTCCGATGAGAGACTTTCCGAACGTTTCCGAATGAAATCCGGGACACTGCATATTCTTTCTTCATACTAGGCAGTTAATTAGATTAACACCGCGTTTGTAATGGCTACATAAAGTGTGTAACGTTTACAATTCTAATTCTTAGGCGTGAAATGACTAATTCATCCTTTCTTGAAAGATACTTTTTTGGGTGACTGATATGTGGAGTAGAGGAAATATAATATGTAGACATTGTTATGTTCTGGCCTTATGAACTCTGAAAGGAATGCGTTCACTACAGACATACACACACGTGACGTAATGATACACGAGTCGCGCACAGATAGAAACGCTGGGAAGATAGCATGCAGCGTACTTTATTACACAAGCGGCAGCCCATTGTGCAGCTTGTGACACTGAATTTCACGCCCTTCCGAATGCACAACCTTAAATTTCTTAAGATCTTCAGACAGGGTGAGCAGATTAGTAAATCTTACTGCACTGAACTAGTTCTGCATCTTGCTACGCAAGTAGGCTACGGACTTTTGGCAGGTGAATGCTGAATGTTTACTGTATTGCTCACTCGCTGCATAACCGGACATCGGTTCCCCTCTCCCCCACACCCCATCCCGCGAAGGTCACGAGTTCAGAACACATCTATATTTTAATTACAGTACGGCCGCTGGATCTCCGGCCCTGACGTTTTGCGATTACAGGAGGTGGAGGGGGAAGGTTAATAGTACCAACATATAGTAATGAGCAATTGGAAACACACCCTCGAAATTATCTTTAGAATAAAAGTATAGTACTATATTAGCTTTATAACACTGAAATCCAACTTGCAATTTCATTATCATACAAGATATTTATTACAACACCTCTCTATTCGAATATTTCGTTAACACGTTTTACGCACACCAACTGCTTCTGTTGGTAGTATTGGAAGTCTCTACATTCGATGTCGTGGTCAGGAAGTTAAAACTGTCTGCTGGGCGTGGCTTCCGAATCCAACACCGTGTTGCCACCGTATTGTTTTGACCACGTGGCTTCGGTTGCTTGCGGTGAAGTTTCTTTTCTATTTTGTGCTTGCGTGAATTGCGATTTTTAGCGTCCGTAAGTCCTATTACTATCAATATTATAATAATATGACTACCGATTCTTAAAATATGTAAATGCGTGAAATATTTAAAATACCTATGTTGCTATGCTTGAAATTCCCGCTGAAGAACTGGCAAGAGCCCCCTTCCCTCTCTCGAGAAATGCCAGAACCAGAGAACGTAGCTGGTTTTTGTATCAATGTTTTCTCCAGTGACAGAAATTATTTCGTCAATGCCCACAGAAAGTTGGGAAACGGCGTCTTAAAATTCTGTGTAGTTTTCTTGCGGTTTCTTTAGCGACTGTGTCAAATCACTGTCCTACTGCACTTTGAAAATAGGTTACCCATAAGGAAGCAAACACGCTGATATTTTGAAAATGGTAACAATTTCCACATAACATGTACAATTTCTATGAAGTTCGATATTTTGAAATATTGGCCATTATACATAATTGCAATTGCATATGTATATTTTTGCAGGAAAATATGAATATTAATTAAACAAGTTTTACGCATCTCCAGACTGTATAAATAGATTCCCGTAGGGGAGGGGATTCGTCCGCTTCAGCTGCCGTGGTGCGGGCGCTGCGGACCCTTAGCACTCATGGTACCTCTGACGTTACTAGAGGAACCTCGGGCCGAACATCTGAGACCCTTCTTCGGGAGTTGTTCGGATTGGGATGGCTTCGAGGGGGCAGTGTGTTCCCGATACCCGTGGGAATCGGGTATGTCTTCGGACGGGGTTGAGGGAAGCCATTAATTCTCCCGGGTACTAGCCTGCAAAGCTAGTAGAAGGTGTGCTAGATCACCAGGCGGCCCCACCGAGGTTTTCGGTAGTCTTCACCTTTGGTGTTGGCGCGCGTAAGTGGCGTATCCACTTCCATCCCGTCTTGAGTCCATAGGACCAGATGGGGGGCTTGTTAGGAAACAAGGTCTTGCCCTATGGAAAGCTCCACGGAGGACGCCGAGCGCCCTTTGGCACAGCTCGGATAACTCCCTGGTTGAAAGAGGCCCGGGTCCAGTTCCTACGGGTTCCGGACTAATGGGAGTAGAACCTCTGGGCTCACCTGTATAAATAGATATACCTACAAACAAAACGCCTTTCTATGCTTTTCTACCCTCTAACCCTTATCTTCCTAAGCGACGAGCTTATGACTCACCAAGACAGTAAACTGTCAACGGTTGCACGATAAACAGACATATTCACTCACTGAACTTTTAGTTGCTTCCTATTAATTCGCAGTAATCCGTAATGTGGATTGTTATTTTGGATTTATACTACGTGTAGTGTAGTGATGCGTGTTCATAATGGCTTCCACCTTTTCTCGGAGAAAATGTATGAACAATTAAAATAACGTCTGTTACAGATGTGGTTCTTTCTTGTTGCAGAGACTGAAAACTAATAGGTATTACACAGATTTTGCGTACTTTAAAGTTAAGCTAGGAGATCAAGGTCAAACATGGGCTCCGCATATTACTTGCAAAACATGTAGTGAAGGACGTAGGTAGTTGTACATTGGAAAACTTAAATCAATGAAGTTTGAGATTGCCATGATATGGCGTGAACAAAAAAATCACTATAGTGATTGCTACTTTTGCATGTATACATCTGAGTAAGTAACCCAGGGTACGACAGTCCATATAAGGCCAGGACCTGCCCACCCGACTGCCGGCCTCACGTTCACATATGCAAGGTAGAGGTGGGCGATCATCTAACCAAAACGAGGAGATGTGGTCAGCATCTCGGCATCCCTACAATATCTGAGTACAATACGACAAATGAAACGAAAATGAAATGTCCAGATGGCCTTGTTTCAGCTATAAGACTTATATGCCATATAGAGCAGATGCCTCTATTCCTATTCCACCAGCTCAACTAGAATATACGGGGAGTTCATTCTGAGCTGATACAGTTCCAATACAGATGAAGATTTTTTCAGTGTACACTACTGAAGACAAGAGATGGCATTTTAGTCAGGAAGATTTGAACGACTTAGAGACTTACTTATTACGAAAGACAATAGCAAATTATTTGGATCAAAGTTGAAAGAGAAGATATGCTGGCTGCAGACTCAACATTTTCTTGGTATAGACAAAGAATTTATCAAGTCCTTTAAGATGGAAAACCAACTTGTTTGTTGTGATGTATCAGGTTTAATTAAAAAACTGGAAAGATGACCGGCGTTTATTTATTAACACTTTAAGAAGAAGTCTAAAAGCCTTTTTATTGCACCGTTTTTCTTTCAGCACTAGTTGCACATTTTGTGTTTCTTGACGAATTATATGAAAATTTGAAACTGTTTTAGAATTAATTACAAGTAATATCATTGGCTGTTATGCAGAGACCTAAACTTATACAGTATCTTACTAGGGCAGCAGCCCGCCTCGGTAGTGTGATGGTAGCATGTCTGCCTCACGTTCAAGAGGTCCCGAGTTCGAATGTCGGTCAGGGTGAGTTACCTGGATAAGGTTTTTTCCGGGGGTTTCCATTATCCTTAAAGACCAATGTCGGGTAACTTTAAGCTGTATGGACCCCGGACTCATTTGAGCATCATTTCACCCATTTCATTCATCGTCCGATATGACTTGACGTTGGAGGATGTAAATTACGAGGAAAAAAAAAACTTACTAGGGCAGCAAGGAGGATATACAAAATACCCAAATGAAACAGAGTTAAACATTGGACAGTGAGAGAATTGACTAAGAAAAAAGCTTTAACGTCAGGAGAGAAAACCGTCATTTGTGCTAGTTTAGTTGATCCAAGAAAATGTTGCCTCTTTCGAATACAAAATTAGGTAATATGATTCAGGTTATGAAAGGGCTGGACAAGAATGATTCGTGTTTCAAATACCTGAGCAGTACATTTTCTGCAATGTCTGGAGTTAAGATAAAAGAGATTATATTTAATGGACCTCGATAAGATAGCTAATGAAGATAGTGCATTTTTGGACACTATGAAAGATAGAAAACAGCAACTGTGTTGTACTTTCAAAGAGGTAGTCAATAAGTTTCTTGGAAATATAAAAGATCTGCGATGCGAAAAAATTGTGAGAAATAGACTACAAAAGCTATGAGCTTCAGGACGAAATATGAGTTGAAGCGTCACTTCTTCAGCTCTCATGTAAATTTTGAATCTCTAGGGTAAATGATTTCATGAAGAAATCGAGGGAATGGACAGAGGATATGTGCCAGGGTCGACGGAACATTGCGAGCGGTCTATTGTAGGTGGTTGAATAGGGAAATTCCTTAATCGCGACTTAAACGTAAATCAGCGCAAACATTTCCGGCCAAAGACAAAATAACTTGACACCATATTTTAAGGATATACATGTATTTCTATGTATTTATTACTCAGAAATTTTTTAAACGAACGCTTTTACATAAAAACATTATTTCTACATATTATTTTGTGATTTGTGAGAAAATCTTAAGGATAGAGAAAAATGGACAGCGTCATTCAATTTAGCACACCGTTCACCTTTCAGATGGCAAACCGGCGGACAAAATATATATTTTCCAGGAGAATGTAATTCTTAGCCAGCTCGTCCCGTAAGGGGAGGGATTCGTCCCTGTCAGCTGCCAAGGTGTGGGCGCTGCGGACCCCTAGCACTCGTGGTACCTCTGACGTTACTAGAGGAACCTCGGGCCGAACATTCGAGCCCCTCCCTCTGGGAGCTGTTCGGATTGGGTTGCACTCGGGGCAGTGTGTTTCCGCCACCCACGGGAAATTGGGTACCTCCGGCCAGGCTTCGGCCGCCCGGAGGGGGTAGAGGGTTGCCTCATAAGTCCCGGGTACTAGCCTGCAGAGCTAGTAGTTGGTGTGCTAGATCACCGGCGGCCCTACCAAGGTTTTTGCTAGCTGGTTCAGTAAGGACTGGCGCGTAAGTGGCGTATCCACTTCCGTCCCGTCTGCCATGTGCAGCGGGGGGGGGGGGGGGGCAGTTTATAAAATAGGTACTGTCCTACGGTAAATATACCCGAGAGGCCCGGGATCTGGTCCTACGGGTCCAGTACTAATGGGAGTAGATCCTCGCATTTAATCTAGCCAGCTCGATATGAGTGTTTGGTGCAAAGAGGAACTATACCGTGTCCAACGAGAGAATAAAGTACCGTAAACAAAATACCGGTTTGTATCACTCCGCGACAACGTGCGTTCGGAATGACAGTACTGGTACCGATTCGTTAAGTATAATATTAATATCTATTAATGATATGAATATGTATTTTCAACACAAAGAACACGTATTTATTCAAACCAACTGCTTTATCGCTTCGTTAAGTATAATATCCATTTAAATTTTCGACACTAAAGGCACAGTTTTCGAGCTAATTATCACGCAGCACACTATTAATATCCATGAAAATTAACTGCTACATACGTCAATTGCATTCCTTTAATCTGAGCTGGAAATTGATTCGATATCCTCCAGGCCTGATGTCTCCGTGTCACTCGATCCATTCAAGTAACAATGATGAGGTGGCGGTCTGAGTACAGTGTGAACCGCAGGTTTTGCCATTTCGTCAATTACGTATTTAGCAAGCAATTCCCTCTCGTGGAAAACTATATTTTTACTCTGTAGCCATGATATGTCACTTTTTTCCAATATTTGTTTGGTATGCGTTCTAACCTCACACTGTGGTAGGGGGCATTGTCCATCACAATAACGCTAATCGGTTGTAATTTGGGGAGAATCTTTTCAAACCAGGATTTGAAAACGTTGCCATTCATTTCTTCATTGATCTGGCACGTGGTCTCTTCTTGCCGGGAGTTGGAACTTCACCGAATGTGGCATTTTCCTTGCGTGTACTATAAATGCTGGAAACCGATACACTGGTAAACTCAACTTCACCACTTCATCGATGGCAAGTTCTGGAAATTTTTCATAGAACCTGTTAAATACATTCAATATTATTATTATTTTTTCACCACTTTGTCCTGGCTTTCCGCGCGAATGTTTAACAGTACTCGCCATTTCCGCCATAATTCACAATTGTTTGCCTTTCTGGATACGCCTCTCATCTTCAATTTGCGCGCGCAGCATGATTTACTATAATTACAAACTATACTGGTCGCCAATCTAGAAAGTGATTGACATTTCGTCCGGAGAGAGAGGCGACCTTGCCGCTTATTGCTGCCACGTGGAGAGCGCGATAGCACTACGCGTACGAGGGTGATGCAGTTTTGACTGCAATGGGTATTTTATTATTATTGTTATTATTAATTATTTATAATGTTGTACACAAAGACAATAGTGCAGTCGTGGATCTACATGCAAACGCTAGAGCATGCAAGAACACATAAATGTAAAGATAATCGTAACAAAAGAGGCATACCTGTGTCATTTTGATGCTCATTGAAGTGGGAAAATGCCGCTTACATAATGTTTCCCGAGAGCTTCTAATTTATACCCCATTGTCTAACTTTCTTCTTTAAAATACTTTTCTTTCCCAGTCTTAACCTTAATGCCCTTACTGATACCTATGCACGTGAAGTCCTATCAAGCACCTTAGAGAATGGAATACTAGACTCCCCTTTCAATTTCTCCTCGTCGAAGTATTCCCTCACAGAGCATATTATTTCCCATGCATGTCCTTTATTTAGAATACCTTTACCAAATAGTTTTATTTGGTTCCCGAGCACGTTCAGGTTTTCGCTTGTCACTATACTTAGACATAATAAAACATTCATTAAACACAATTGCAAATGATCACAACACGCGCTCAGATACACGGACTTTGGCACACGTAAACCAAGGCAAATTGCCACAAATAAAATGCAAAGTAACTTGCCAGTACAGGATCTCTAACTGTGAGAGCATTCTGTTTATGCAGCGTTATCAGAAGAGAAATAAAAACCTAGGTATTGTATTTACTGCAGCGTTTGCATAATTCGCTCGCCTACGTCATGCTAAGCACGACTTAAGAGTATCGGCAACCAAGGTTTAGCGTCTAACGTTGTCATGGAAACGTCTCGACTCTAATTGGTCATTTTAATCGTTACTATGGCAACCGTTATGACGTACTCATCCCCTCCCATTTATTTAGACCGTTATTCCATGTGGTTACTGTCAATCACATTCTAGTTTGGCGACCAATATAACTTAACTATCTATTAGTATATGTATTTTTTTATAGTTGAAATATGCTTAGTACACACTTTTTGTGCGCTTTAGCAAAACAAACTCAGACTCCACACCTCTGTAGCAGTACTTTTTCAAGGGACTATTTACACGGCGGGTGCAACATGGAAATTGTGAAGGCGCGCTACGATCAACGGTCACGTGGTTTTGTTTACATCTACTTTATTCTCCTGCTGCAAGCAGTATAAACAGTTATAGATCATGGGGTATGAAGTTCAGTCCGGGTGATTTAAGATCCGCAGTTCCGAAAGGCTGACGCGCTGACTTTCTCTGTGTTCAACTGTTTACATCTGACCTTTTTCGCAACTCTTATCTTTCCTTGCAGTCAAGTTAAGATGTTTATTCACTCCGTTAATAACTTAAACATATCAATAAGTGATACTGTATGAATTGTAGTAATTAAAGGCCAGAGGCTTTTGCGTTTTTCCATAAATATACTGCACATGGACTCTACTGTTATATTTCGCGCATGTAAACAACTGCAGGTAGGTAGAGCCAGACCATGGCAGCTATAGCGAGAAGATACACAAGCAGTCGCGTTAAACTACGTCTTGACATTGCATCTGTATAAACTTGCAAGGCAATGAATGCTTCACCAGTTTGCAGAGTACTATTATACTACGTTGTTTTCGACGTTTGTTTCTAGTGGCAGTTTGCAAATTTGATGGCACTGCTGTAATCTGACGTCATTCATACTCTGCGTCCAGCTAACTTGTATCACATGCGAGCGCACATCCCTCTGGCCTATAAGTGTGCAGATGTATTTTTTAGACGTGGCGTATGACGTGATGTTGCACAGTAGTTTATGGTTGAGTCCACTTGGTTATTTTGAAGAAAAAGGAATGTAATTTAGTCATCTGCCATCTAACCCACTAGCTTTATCAGCAGTCTGCTATAATCTATCTCAGCCTAGTTTGATCCTGCTGTAAACATCTGGGTGGGAAGAGAGACAGACAGATATTGGGACAGTAAACGGTTAAGCTTTTGATTGGCTTAGAGAAGTTAATGGGCGTTTTCTTTTACTTGAATGCGTACGATTAACCTCTCCTTTAAGTACAGTACTGTAAGTAGTTTCCTGATCACTGCTCTGCGCGAGCTAATATCGGAGAGAGAAAAGAATACAAATGTTTCGATTTTTATAAACGTAATAGACCCACATTTTATCTTTCTGCTTCACATTCCACATAGATGTTTTTCTTTGTACTATATACAGATTAGATAGAAGACAGGTGAAATTATACACACTGGTTGTTAACTTATTATATTATGTTAAATTAAGCTGCATATTATTTAACAATACTAAAGGACACTGCTATTATATAATATTTTTGCATTCCTATATCAGGCAGCTCTCTCACAAAGAGGTCTGTATCGAGTTGAATGTTGATTAAGATGTTATTGTTTATATGTGGAGTTGTTTCTGATACTTAGCACTGTATTTCCTGTACATCTCGATACCTCTTAAGCCCAAGAACACTTTTGTATATGCAATTTAAAATCAGTAAGCTTTACATCACGGAGCAGGCCAGTGCTTCAGCCGAAATGAAACACAATCGAGGCAAACCTTTAAGAAGTGGCGAAAGGCTAATGATCGTGCATTGTTTCGCGGTGCTTAAAGAAAGAAACCCGGAATCGTCTATAAAAAACGCTGAGAAAGAAACTTGTGATCTCCTTGGTGTTTCTGCAAGTAGTGCACATAGTGTTATAATGGAACAGCAAGCATCCGGAACTCTAAGAACACTGGGAAAATCACGTAAATGCAAACAACGCTTGGAGAAATACGACGATTCTACGAAAAGCGCTATATGCAGTAAAGTTCATGACTATTTTTTTTTCAGGAATGAACCAACTCATATATTTAATAAGTTAATGAGTAACCCAACTCTATTTTATTGTCTAGAAGTTAGCGCTGCTATATATACTGCTAGTATTGCAAAACATACCTATGTGCGTGCATGTAGCATGTAGCGTTTAACACATGGCGATCATCTGTTTCTCCACGTGGGTAGTGCAATGTCACCCACCAGATGCCCTTTCTTTATCCTCTCAACACTCGAAACATAAACAAGGGTTCGAGTTATCTCACCTCAACAAAAATATGCACAGTCAATCTGTATTTGCCTACTTTGAAAACAGAAATAAGTTGTTCACACATTCACTAAGTTGTAGGGTCTTCACATGTGTGAAGACTATGTAACTAATATTCTATACATGCCGTTATTGTTGCTATGCATCGTAAGTTGACATTTCCGCACAATGCGGTAAGTGTTTCTTCATAGAAACACGCGATTCACGTTCTAAAATATAGCATTTATCTTCAGTTATATTTATTAATATTTTAGCTAATATCTTAACTATTAAAATTCATATTCATATAAATAGACATAGTGCAAAAAATAGTGTGTAGTACACATGTGTTAAGCATATAATGGAATCTCGAGAATTAAAAAAAAACTCGGTGCAAGCGCCCTGTTTTTTCAAACCTTTCCTCGTTCCGTATACATTAATATGGCAATATACTATTAATAAGACTTTGTTAATTGACATGTTTGTATCAACGACGCCGATATGCCGTAATTTTGACCCATACGACTTCATTTACGTGCAAGCATATCTACGGACATGGGACTGTCGCTTTTGGACAAAAGGAATAAGCTGTTCATTGATAAGGAGCAAACCCTGGTCTTCCTGTTGGAAGAATTCTTTAAGAGAACAGACAGATTCTCTAGCTTGACTATGCAATGTAACAACCCGACCTTAAACTGATCTTTGCCTTGGGTCATGAATCCTCGGTCCACCTCTAATCCTACCGCCACTAAAAAACGTATTTTAATTGTGTTTTAACAAAGTAGGCTAACAATACTAGGCAAACTCCGTTTCCCGCATACAACTAGGGATGACTGAACTGAGAGTATGTGATTCACCAGTGTATCCAATCTGGCAACCTTTGTTTACGTTAGCATAGCAACGACCTTCCCTGCTTACCCTTCGCGTTCCTTGCCTGATGACCTTTACGTATCTTCTTTTAAAAATCAGACTGTAGAGCAGGATTGAACTAGCATGAGGTAGAGTACAGTGAAAGAGATCTTACCCCTACCATTGATTCGCATGGCGTCATTCGCGCACATCCGAGCAAGGTCATGCGAACCACTATTTCACTCGAGCGAAAAGTTATGCTATATTGTAATGTTGACATCAGTACAAACTTTAATGCCGAATAGAATTAATGTTTTCATTCTGCAACTCTCTTTCTCACAATCGCCTTGCTCAACCTCTTCTCGGATCCCAAGCTTGGATATGTTATATTCTCAACTATCATTAAAACATTGCCGTGTTCCTACCTCATCATGGCCGACTAGTGTATTTGTATAATTTACATTCGCTACACATTCAACAGACAGTGATGACGAGCTCCGACTTATGTGCACTATCATGTATGACTATATGCATGCATCTGTGCACTAAAATCTGCTAAATATGCTCTAAAACTTTATCTAGTATCGTTTAAAATAAAGTATATTATTTCAACATTTTCATATTTATTACTCTTGAAGTAAATTCTTAAACACGGGCTCTTAATTAATTAATATTTATTAGTCTCTCTTTCAGACTATTTTGGTATTAGTCTTTATTGCCATAAAATATATTTTTCATCGTTTTCTGGAAGAAACTATTTTTTTTTCTATCACTTAAAATGTTTTTATGTTTCTATGAGCAGCTGTTTGTAGATGCTGCGTAATCTATAACATTTTGTTGCAGGGCAGCTATTACAATGGTATAAAAATAGCATGGGTTTATTTTAGTTAAATAAAACAAACAATCCCTAACTCGAAAATCGCTTTCATTTTAGAAATATTCTGAAAATACAAAAATAAAACTTAGTGTTTTGATACACTTGTACAGTAGTATATTGCCATCTGTTGTTAAGAGTAGGATGTCCATCAATTTTCATCAGATGAGATAAGCTTTAGTGCTCTTCTCCTTTGCATTGTAATATTCCGTCTCCTAATGCTTATCCTGCAGAAATGACAACACATTAGTTCAAGAGTTAAGTGAAAATGACACTTATTAATTCTTGTAAATGTTTTCGTTGCAGCTTCGCTTGCAATATGTATTAGTTCAAACCGCATCAAGTTCAAGCCGCTTTGAACTAAGATTTACCGCATGATTGTTGGCCGCCATTTAGTTTTAAATTATTGAGCGGCATATCTTTACATTAGGAAGCACTCATTCTCATTTTCAGCTACCTTAAACACACACACACACACACACACACACACACACACACACACACACACACACACACACACACACACACACACACACACACACACACACACACACGCACACACACACACGCACACGCACACGCACACACACCACACACACACACACCACACACACACCACACACACACACACACACACACACACACACACATTCGGAATCGACTCGGGAAGCTACAAGAAAGAAATAGGAAGATTAATCTAAGATAGATAAAGTCACATGTAGGACATCATGGTAATGAAATAGCGGATCAACTTGCAAAGGAAGCAGCACAAGATAATGTGTTAGAAGTAACCTACAGCAAAATATCGAAAAGTGAAGTAATCAGCAGGCTAAAGTGCTCAAGTATGGAAGAATGGCAACAAACATTAAAAGGAGAAATTACAAAATCCTATTTTCCCAACATAAGTGACAGGGCAAAAACTAAAATAAAAGTAACATGAAATCTAACGTCAATGTTAACAGGTCACGTGAAAGCTAAAGTGTACTACCACTGATTTAAGATAAGTGACAATCCAATGTGTACGTGCAACCAAAAGGAACAAACTGTGGAGCATTTAATCTTTGAGTGTAATCTGTTAGACAAAGAAAGGGAAAATCTAAAGAAAGCAATAACAATGGCTGGTGGACGCTGGACACTAGAAAAAAAGGAACTTATACAAAAACACACCAAAAGTTTCAGTATATTTGTAAACAATATTAACTTCGATAATCTGTAAATAGTCAAGTAGGATGCAAATATTTATATTAGTTTATAGAATTGTAAGTCTCGAGGAAATCTGATAATATGTAAATCAATAGTGAAAACAAAACTTAATGTAACTGTGCACCCAAGCGTATAGTATTACTCACATGCAATGGAATATGCTGTATAATAAATAAAACATACACATGCTAGGGGTCCCGGGTTCGATTCCCGGCTGTGGGGGTGGGGATTTTTCTCCGTCCAAGATAATTCCCCATCTTCCACAGAGTCTGGAAGTATGAATGAGAGTGTGAATGTGTGCGTGATGTAATGATTAAAAACCAAAAGATAACGAGTTAACACCTTCGGTATGTTCCAAAGGAGAACGGCCGCCGATATGACCATAGTAGTTAAAGGCATGGAATAAGCAAAAAAAAAAAAAAAAACAGACAGACATTTTACTTTTTATTTTATATTTTATTTACGCCCTCCAACGTTAAGTGATATCGGACGATGAATGAAATGTGTGAAAAGATACTCCAGTGAGTCCAGAGTCAATGGAGCTTAGAGTTACACGACATTTATCTTTCACGCACACGCGTGCGCACACACATAACATCGAAATTCAGGTTCCTATCTACAGTAATTAAAGCTTTCGCGATTTTATATTTTGCTTTGTTTTTGTTTTGAAAATAATCATAAATGCTCCCATCATTGAAGTTGAATCTACATAGGTCCAGTATTACAAAACACACCCATGTTAATATATAAAGTGCTTCTACAAGAAAAGTTATTGAATCACAAATACACGTTCTGGGTTCAAATCGTTCCTTCTGGTTCCCGAGGTCATGGGTTCAACCCCAGCGACGGGCGTTGGATTTCTTCGGGCTTAAAAATCCTATCATGGCTTCCTTCGGAAGGGAAGTAAAGTCAAGCCAGTGATTCCGTGCGTAGATTCACGACAGGTAAAAGAACCTCAAGTCTCATAGGCTTCTGGATCTTTCACGCGCAGTATAGAATAGGACGCTGAATATCACAGCAGTTAAAATACATGAATAATAATAATAATAATAATAATAATAATAATAATAATAATAATAATAATAATAATAATAATAATAATAATAATAATAATAATAATAATAATAATAATAATAATAATAATAATAATAATAATAATAATAATAATAATAATAATAATAATAATAATAATAATAATACAAAATTAAGAAATAGGAAATGACTAGACCCCTCCCCAAACCAAAAATAAATAAATAAATAAATTAACAAATTAAATGTATTTAAAAGGAAACAACTGTTACATTTGGTCCATAATTCGTAAACATTTCTCGGCGGAAAGTGAAGTTACACAAAACCTCGGTTCGTGGAGTTGATAGATGCTGAAGTAGAGTATGATTTGTGAACTGAAATGTTTGCGCTTTAAACGATGTTAAGTACCAGCGTTGAGTGAAGAAGGAGAATCTTCAACTGTAACTGATGAATATTATAAACCCAATAAATATTTGAAGGAATCTAGCGAAGATAAAGCAGACGTATTCTTAAAATACTATTTTGTGCCTGTATGTGTATATACTCTTTGCGCCATTCAGCATTTGTCATACACATGACAAATCACTGAAAGAAAATCTGACACACAAGGTAATCGAATAATAACTTGTGTGCAGGGTGCATTTATGAGTGGTGCTCAGAAGGCGAAAGCAGAATTTTGAAAAGTAATGTGTGCCTACAATCAGTCTCAAATGATTCCAGTGTAAACAAATGGGAGAAGAGTAAGAGCCTCGGAGATTACGTTAGACACTACATATGATTTTTTGTGTTTCGTTATCTACTGTTACCAAGCGGGATGTCCAGGGTGGTTTCGTCTGTGGTCCGCATTGGGGAAGCCCGGGTTCAAATCCCGTGGCTGACCTACCTGACCCATGGATTTTTCGGGGGTTTTCTTGGGTCGCCAGGCGAATGCTGGGTACATCCCCCGAATTTCCTGACCCTAAATGGTCGATAGCCTCACGTTGTTAAAAGCTCTGTTAAAACATATCTCGTTAACCACGACGTAACCATTTCCGAGGGTTTCTCGTAGTCTTGCAGACAGAAATTCACTTTTTAAAGATGTGACTATTTATAGCCCCCTGGTTCTTGTACCATGCAACGAGTAGACTTTCAAAGCTCTCTGTCCTAGCTACCCGCTCTTCATACTTAGGTCACTCAATAATTAGTGGCAACATTTGAATTAACAAATAAAACATTTTTTGAGTGGTCACATTATTGCAGTGTTCAGAAGTAATCTCCAGCATGAAGAACTCGCCTCCACACATCAGGGAGCCGATGGATGCCATCCACAGCGTCTTGTCCTAAAATTCGAACACACTGCTCTACTGCTGCTATTTTTTTTTTTTTTTTTCGTAATTTACGTCCTCCAACGTTGTCATATCGGACGATGAATGGAATGGGTGAAATGATGCTCAAATGATTCCAGGATCCATAGAGCTTAGAGTTACCCGACATATGTCTTTCAGGATAAGGGGAAAAATCGGAAAAAACCTTATCCAGGTAACTCACTCTGACCGAGATTCGAACTCGGGACCTCTCGAAAGTGAGGCAGACACGCTAC
Organism: Mantis religiosa; assembly: GCA_030765055.1. Classification (NCBI taxonomy): domain Eukaryota; kingdom Metazoa; phylum Arthropoda; class Insecta; order Mantodea; family Mantidae; genus Mantis; species Mantis religiosa. The sequence goes on along the minus strand of CM060947.1, from coordinate 92,521,254 downwards.
CATCTACGCTACCGAGGCGGGCTCTGCTGCTATAATTGCTTGTCTGGTTCTGGTTCTAAAGGGAACTCCTCTAAGTGGTTATTTCATTTTCCTTGCTAGTTCAATACAAGTCCAACAACGATGTTCTTCCAGCAGTGTTCTATCACATGCACATCATCACTTGCTGATTGCGGTTTGCCAGTTCCACGTTTTTTGGTGAACGTCTTCCCTTCCTCTGCGAAATGCATTCGCCCACCTAGCCATTGTACGATATGGTAAAGTCTGTCTACCACAAGCTTCCAATAATTCTGTATTAAACATTTAGAACACTAAAGATAATAGCCTACAATTAAACTTACTAAAATGTCTTATTAAATAAAACTATTGTATTCAAAGTTACAGCTAACAAACATTAGATGCTCTTATTTGTCATTGTTGTCAGCTTACATGATTAACCGCTGATGGTTCTAAATGCAGGTGGTGTTGCCACTAATTTTTGAATGACCCATATAGATGTCTATTATTTTAGCCTGCAGTATTCTTTTTACCTACAACGAAATGTATAATGAAGCCATTTTTGCACATGTCTGTATCAAATAACAAGAAGAAAATGGGAGTACACGGCTTTTAAATATAGTTTGTGGACGAATGGATAAAGCAAGTCATGTGAATGTAATATTAGCTTTTTTAATGTATCAGTACTCCTATAAGTCGCTATTAAAACCTGACTTGCTTTTTCTAGGCTATTTTGATTCACCGTTAACAAAATGACCTGTTCAAAACACGATACTGAGGTTATCTCGAGTCATAAGCAGTGGGAGTTCGCGTCTAGCGTGGTGGCGCATTGCAATTGTCAGTCGGCTACATCAGTCGTTTGTCAGTTATGAGCGGCGCTGGTGTACCGGTTTTCGTTCCACAAGCGTTCTTTTACACTCCATAAGTATACTGACATGGAGCCATCGCTTTAACCGTTGGTCTGGGTCGGATTTAAACCGTAACCTTAGGATCAGTGGACCAGCGCTTAACCAACTGAGCCACCAGATCGACCCCACACTTCTACAAGTAGGTATATGCCAATAATGTATGTATACAGCGCTTTCATGTTTCAGTAGTCCGCAGCTCGCATTGTTCATTGTCTGGAGTAGACTTCGTTGCCACTCTGTTTCCATCCAGTACGAATCCAATCATACCAAATTTTAGACAATCAGAGACGAGTAAATTATTGATAAAAGCTGGTTTCGCGTTACTGCTGTGAACACCCTAGTTGTACTGTCAGTCTAATTATAAAATGGACTATGCTGTTCATGACATTTTTACATTTCGTTATAACATAAGGTAGGCAAAGCCATAGTCACGTAATTAAAGAGCTTGTTCTGTCTGCCCACCACAAGAAGGCAAAGCGGAGGAATGTGTAACATAACTTTTGATGTGTTTATACTCGTCTTCATGTAAAATATACGGTGTCGTCACATAACTTCAACTACCCTGTTCTACCACTATCGAGGTGTCAGGGGTTTACATCGGATCCATTTTTTAAACTCCAACCTATCCTGTACTAGAGTCGTCACATAACTCACCCATGTATAATACCTAACACTACAGTTACTTAAACGAGCATTAGATCTGACAGCATGGGGAGTGATACGCACTCTCATATATAATTATTTCTTAGTAAACAGATCCACTACCATAACAAATAAACAATTCAAATCCCTCTACCTCTTGATGCCCCGCTTGCTTTCTTGTGGTGAGCAGACAGTAGATATGTGGTAGCTTTGAAATTCCGTGTATACTCCTAGCAAGGGTGGGAACAAAAATACTTCAAAATGCCACGCTCTTTACAACGGAGGAAGATGGGGAGGAAGAAAAAATGGAAAAGAAAAAAATTCTGACGTGTTACAGTCATATGACTTTTCACTATTAATTTTTCAACAAAACTTTCTTCCAAAGGCTTACTAATTCTTGTGAACTTCGTGTTAATCGAGGTTAGGCTTAACTTTCAAGTGTCTTAAGATCTGGTGCTACTTGATAACTTTGAAATGTCGTTTGCTTTGATGACCAATCAGGAAAAGAACACACATCGACTCCCTATTTGAGAAACGTATTGAAAAATTGAAACCGATAACAAGGAATATCTCATAAATGGTTAACTCCACAAAAATTATTTGGCAGAAAGTGGTCGTGGTTTAACGATATCTACATTTTTGAGAAAATTAACATTCTTGAAATGTGTTCTTTGTGCTGGAGCGATTCTCTTGAACATCGTATCGCATTCTTCTTGGTAGTTGCTGAATTTAAATATTAAGTGTAGTATTTAACAAAGTTTTGGTATTTTAATTCATTCACTCATTCATTCATTCATTATTTTTTTTCTTAAAAAACTCTTGGGGTTTCACGAGACCTCAAAACATTTTCGGTGTATCACACGTATTTAGCGGAGAAAGTTAAACCGACTGCTATTAATGTCGAATGCATATTTTTCATAATTTTGGATATAAACAATGACACTTTCGATAATATTAAACTTGAAGTCTAGCGTCCGTAAGTACAGTGTGAAGGAGAAAAATTATGTATAATGATAAGATAGGTGTTGAATCCATTATTTCAGGGTCACTAAATGGAACATATATCCTTATAACCACTTTGAACGCACGCACGCACATACCTTAGCCTTAAATTCCGAAAACCTGTGATAGCGCTGCGGCTTGCCTGACAACCCTACGCTAATTAATGGTGACGAGGCGTTTGAGCTCTTACTCATATTGGTAAGCGATTGCCCACAAAAGTGGTTTATTTGATTTCTGGGTCTCTGGTTGGTGCATATGGAGCATTTTTGTGCATATTTTAGTATTTAATTGTGCATAACATATAGGCTGTGCAAATGGACGTGTAATGCATTCTGCTGCAGCAAAGCTGCGCAGAAAACAAATATTAATACGAGCTGTACGATCAGAGGTAAAAATAACTCTGGGTCAAGTAGTTACCCACACCTGGTGATAAGAGCAAAGTAATGCTTCGTTTTCCTTATTGCGAGCATCTACGTTTGCTGTATGACAGATGGATCATTGGTTGAGGGGGAGGGGGTAGGGAGGGGGGATATGTGCAAGGCGACAGAATGCGAGCAAGCAGTGGCCAGCTTTGTCACTGACACTGTTGCAGTTGGTTTAGAGCGCTAATTGAGTAAGTTCCAGGAGAATGGATCTATCCGATTTATATACTGATCTTGTTGATTGTTTTGAGGAGGAGATACGTAAGTATGAACATTGCGTAAAGAGCATGATAATACTGTCACTTGACGTTCTGGTGGTTGTATTGGTAACCTTTTATTTAGTCCGTACATTTTATATAAAATCCAGGTGGACAGAGTCTTATGATTGTTACAAACTCTTCATGTCAGTGGTGATTCTATATTTTTATTTACACGTCGGACGAGAGATATAGTTTGTGTAGTCATCTTTTCTTTCTAGGAGTGTCCTGAAAATGGCGATGTTTATTAATGTTTTCACGTCGGACGAGAGATATAGTTTGTGTAGTCATCTTTTCTTTCTAGGAGTGTACTGAAATGTTGATTTGTAAATGGCGATGATTATTAATGTTGGCAGAGGCACGCATACTGGTACATTCCGTTTTCCTTTGTTGTTTGTAAGTTTTGCATAGTTGCATTTCCCTTAATTTCATTGGCAACTTCTTTCGAAAGTGATGCATACTAGCGCATGTGCTTCCGGAAGCGGAATGCAATGCGAACTGGGGAAAAATAGAGCAATATTAAAAGTCACACTTTTAAGTTTAAATTTGTTAGGCAGTGTGATTGTTTTCTATTGTGTATTTTTTGAAGGACTAATATGTTCAAGAGAGAATTTTAATTACGTGCGTTTTGGTTACATTTTTAATAAATTAGGATCATTCACAGCTTAATCACAATAATTTAGTCTTACCTGTGCAGGAATGCCAATTAAAATGGATGTTTTGGGGAGGCACATATACATATGCCAGGAAAATCTCAATAACTATCCAAATAGTTTTGTCAAGATAAAATTAGATGCTCCTAAGACAGTCGAAGATAAGTTTTGCACATGGTTGTTTTTAATTGTATAAAATTAATTCCTAGTCAGGATATTTTTTAATTATCTTAGTTTTTTTTTAAAAAAAAACACTCTAAATTTGATGTATCTTACCAAGGGTGTGCAGTGTTGTCACGTATAAATTGTAACGCATACCAAAATTTCCATGCATGAAATTGAAGCTTATGTAGGTATGGTTTGCAAAGTTTCTTCAAAATTTGTAACAGTTTGTGAAATTTAGGAATGTAAGTTTTGCAAGATTTCCTTGCATGGAATTGAAGCTTATATAGATATAGTTTGCAAAGTTTCTTCAAAATCTGTCACATAATTTGTTAAATATAGGAATGTATATTTTAAGAAATAGAACTTTGGGAAAAACTCCAAAGTTTCAGGTTCAGATGGGGAGAACTTTACTTTCTTGTCCATATTAATGCTGAAAGTCATTATGGTTTTTGTGCATTGAATGCTTTGTTAGGGATGGTGATGTTCCGTAAATACGATATGGCTTAAATACAAATATAAGTACCCTTGTATTTTCATTTTTTCCACCTCTAAATCAGTTAACTGTTTTGAAAATGCAATTAGTATATACAAAATGCAAGTTCTACAATTTTTCAAATAAACCTCCCCCTCCCTAACCGCAGAGTTTGTCACCTATGGAGTGTTTACGCGCTCTTGACCGCAGCTCAAGAAGGCGGTATGATAACGTGAAAAAGTGAGCAAGTGCGTTTATTCGTTGAAATTATAGCACAAAGAGTGCTATGGATTCAGGAACTTAGGTTTAATTATTTTGTATGTTTTCTTTTCTATTCTTGTTTTGCATCAGTATACATTTCTTTATGTGTTTGAGTGTGTATCAATTTTCCTATTTTTAGTTTGTTGCTTTAACCTATTAAATTAACTTTATGCATTATCTGTCAACGTTTTACATTGTGATTTTTATAACACGTTAGTTTTATACCGCAGTTGCAGTTTTGTGCATGGATAATTTGTAAATTCGCAAATGCTGCTAAATTTAGAAATGCTTTCATTTCATGACGCTAAAAACAAACGCCTATATAATACATGTGATGCACCAAGTCTCAGAAATGGCAGTAAAAATAGGTCTCTGTACAACGCCAGTTTTTCCGAAATAGAAGTGCTCCATTTTAAAAAAGCTTATTAGTTGAAAGCTGTTATAGTAAATATTATTTATATATTTTATGTTCATGAGCTCTATAACTATTAGATGGACCTTAATCACTTCAGATTCGAATCATAAACAATAGAGGTTGACATTTGTGTTGGATTGGTACTTGATTATTAAATGTACTTACGAGAATGTATCCCGACCAAATTTTGCTTTTGCCTCGCCATACTGCTCAGAAATTTCATTAATCAAGTTGACCAGAAATGTATTGTTTGGATTTTCCAATCAACTGAAATTGAATGCCTAAGCTAGTATTTCCAAGTTTATTGCGCGTTTGTGTATGTTAAGTTTTCTGACCTAAAATATTTCTATCTCAGCATTATGAAGTGAAAAGGTACAAACAGAAGCTTTTGTGGACTCCTTTGTTCATTGCCGTTCAGTATATTGGTCTACTTCAAAGGAAATTTGGGTATTTTGTTTGTTAAATGAGTAGTTTATTTTAAAATTTGGTGTTGACTTCCTTTTATTGTTAAATATGTTTAATTTTTAATGCATTCTCGGCAGTGTTTTATTAACATGGTTTTATTAGCTTGACTTGCATTTATGTGTGAAAAAATTTTACTATGTATAGAATCATTAAATTCAACGTTCACCCACTTAAAGTCGTCCGAATAATTTTAATATATATCAGGACAACACAAGAATTTCATAGCAATGTCTTAGATTCTTCAATTATTTAAACTATAATGGATTTAAATTTTGGTTCTTTACAAAGGATAAAGCATGGCAGATGCTGAGGAATGGGGCACCTACTTTATTATTATTATTATTATTATTATTATTATTATTATTATTATTATTATTATTATTATTATTATTATTATTATTATTATTATTATTATTATTATTATTATTATTATTATTATTATTATTATTATTATTATTATTATTATTATTATTATTATTTATTAATTATTATTATTTATTAATTATTTATTAATTATTATTATTTATTAATTATTATTATTATTATTATTATTATTATTATTATTATTATTATTATTATTATTATTATTATTATTATTATTATTATTATTATTATTATTATTATTATTATTATTATTATTATTATTATTATTATTATTATTATTATTATTATTATTATTATTATTATTATTATTATTATTATTATTATTATTATGATGTTGTGCGTGTAGGTCGACTGAGGGTGCCTGGGTTTTTTCTTCAGTTTTTAACTATAATTTATACATGTTGAATGGCTTTTCCAAAAGCATGTTTTGTTGTATATTCCACATTTTAACATAGCAATTTGAAGTATAATTTCCGTTAAAAAAAAGAAAGTAGGTGATTAAATCTGTTAAAAAGCTTTGGGGCGAAAGAATGTTAGGAATCATTACAGTTTGGAGTGCAAAAGAGCCTTGACCCAAGTGTGTGTAACTATGGTCACGAAAACCCAACCATTCCATGTTCATCGATTCTCTTAGCACTATCAATGTCATATCATGCTGCTTATTTTGTTTGCAGTGTTCAATGCTTGGTTGCATAGAAGACATACAAGAAATAATCACCAAGAAAAGAAAAACCAGTTATTTTCCAGAAGGTTAACTCTCCATAGTAATGTTGATGATAATAATAATTTATTACTGTTAGGCGAAATCAGCGAGAGAATAAACAATTTAAAGAGTTTAAGGCTTCTTGTGAAAATTTCACCGACTCTCAATTTCTACGTATTTCTGGCGTATACAAAGCTATTTAAAATGCAGTTTAGAGGAGCAAATTTATCGGTGTCATATTTCCTGACGAAGGAAAACATAATGTTCAAGAATGATAAGTTTTTCAATACTTCTTTTACAGACATCTTAGTTTTTACACTTATAACGTCAGTTTATCAAAGACTTTGTCTAATAAATGCCCGTCAAGCAATATTGTAAACCAGCATACAGCGGAAGTGGAGGCGGATGTTTATTCCATTTAGCCTAGACTGGGATGAAGTTTATTTCATGCAACGGAGCACTATGTGAAGTCAATAAGTAAAATGCACTTAGCCAAATGGAGATGACTGCTTACTAATTTATTACGAAAGCCCGGATTTGTATGCAAAAACAAATGTCAAAATATGTATGCAAATATTCACTACAACTCGTAAAATATGCATAAACGTTATGCAAAATAAAAAAGATATGATTGATATCTATTCTTACAAGTTCACAATTTAGTTATTGTTTAAAGTATTAATTATTATTAATTAATTATTTAAAACTTTAAGTTATTACTTATTTCATTACGTTTTATTATTACATATTTGTATTGCGCTGTTTGCTGGTACGACCTCAATCAGTGACTTATAGGATGACATTACAGGCCATATTTGCCAAAACACTGAAGTGTTTCCTGATATTATTTATTTATTTATTTCTATTTCATCCTTCCGACTTACATCAAGTATAGGATACGTCAAATTTTTTATAAAATTGGAATGCAAAGTACAGTTATTACAAAATGGAAATACAAAATACAATTATTACAAAATTGAAATGCAAAATACTGTTATTAGAACTGAAATGTGTAAAATTATTACAAATTATATGTCTGTGTACACAAATTATACACCAAAAGTAAATCATAAACAATGTTCAGGCTACTACGTATATACTAACTGATTTGACTGATTTTCTAACTGATTTGACTATATAGTTTCATTCTCCTTTACTAAAATATGGCAGAAGTCATAGTATTCTGCAATTGAATAAAATTGCTTTTCCAGCAGAAGTGTATGCAGCTCTTTCGTAAGTTTGAGTTTGAAGTATCTTTTAAGATGCTGAGGAAGACAGTTATACAGTTTTAATCCATTATATTTAGGGCATTTTTCAAATATCTTAGTTTTATGACAACTGATGTGCAACTTCTTTGTTCCTCTTGCCTCAATAAGGATGAATATTTGCATTAGTCATTGATTTATTTAAAGTAGTTTGCATGTAAATTAAAATGTTATATATATATATGGGAGTGATAAAATATTTAAATTTCTAAATAGCGGCCTGCAGCTTTCTCTTAGTGACACATTTATGATGATTCCTACAGTTCTCTTTTGTAATTTAAATATCTTTATACTATTTGTGGAGTTCCCTCATGCTGGTAAGCCATACAACAGGTGACAATGAAAGTTTGCAAAATAAATGTTTTAAGCATTTCAAATGTCAGCATAGCCTCTTACTGGTGAAGAACGAAGCACATCTTACTGAGTTTCCGAGCTAATTTTTCAGTATGAACGTCCCAGCAAAGATGTCGATCTACTCATACCCATAAGAATTTTGTGTTTTCTCCACATTTGACTGTAGTGTTCCCAATTTTGACTAAGGGATTTTGAGATTTGCTCCCTTTTTATGTTGAAAGTTTAATACAACTGTTTTAGTTTCATTGATTATCAACTTATTGGTTTAAAACCAATTTGATATTAATTTACTGTTTCGTTTATGTTGGCTTCCAAGGTATTTATGTCTTTTTGTTTTACAAGCAGGTGTGTGTCGTTGGCGAATAAGGTAACATTAATATTTCGATGTTTCTAAATAATAACAGAAGATCATTTATATACAACAATAAACAGAAGAGGATGCAGTACAGATCCCTGAGGGACTCCCGCAGCTTACTGAGGAGCTGCAGTCAGTGCAAACTATGGCATTTGTTTTCCATATAGGATTTACTAAACACAAACATCCGATACATAATTGTTCGCAAACAAATGTAACCTTGATAGAGATTTTAAACAGTTTACATACACTTCTGTGCTTGTTTGTGGACCATTATTGTATGCATAATGCAGATTGGGCTCTAACGTAATCCCGACTTAATCAAATATTCTATTTTATGTAAAGTGTGGCACCTTCATTGACTTCGTTGGTTAAAATGAGAGTTTGAATTTTAGAAATAATTTGTGGTATTAGTAATTCGAACTGCAGGTTATCTTTGTGAGCGTTGTTATTCATTTTGTGATGAAACACATTCCCGTCCGAATTCCTAATTTGATGAGCTGCAGCGGTTAGGTAATGAACATTTCAGCTGAGAATCAGATGCAGGATCTCTAGATTAAGAAGCCAAACTATTGTATGTTTAGATGGTCATTTCTTCATTGCTTTCCTTAGACTGAGTGTTGCGTTACATTGTACATTATCCCACAAGCTCAGCATGCTGTACAAATTCATTTCACTAAATTCATTCATGTGTAATGCGAACCCACTTTAACTTTTTAAGAGATATCGGACGATGAATGGAATGGGTGAAATTATGCTCGAATGGTCCCAGGGTCCATTGAGCTTAGAGTTACCCAACATTCGTCTTTTAGGATAAGGGAAAACCCCAGGTAATTCACCCTGACCGAGATTCGAACTCGGGACCTCTTGAATGTGAGGCAGACATGCTACCATCTACACTACCGAGGCGGGCCCCACAGATTTGGCCGGCAAAGTCTACTTCTAGAGCTGGATTATTTTTATTGATAATTAAAAATATTAAACTAAACTTTGGCGTGTATAGGAAATCTAATATTGATACATAAAAAATAAAAATTTTAACACTTTTTCACATAAATTTGTTGTCTCTATTAGTTTCATTTACAGGTTAATACCCCTAAATAAAGAGAAATTTAACAGAAAATATAAACATTATTACTCCTTTAATTAATAGTTTTAATAAAGATTTTATACATAAGCAGATCTACAATTTAAATATAAAAATGTAAATCATGTTTCTACACTTTTAAAAATAAGATTATAACTTGTAAAAACTTGTTATCCTTGGGTTCGTAAAAAGTTTAAAAACTGTTGTGTAATTTTGGTTTCTCAAAATTGTTTGTTGCAGTAGTTACTACTAGAAATTGTAAATTATGTCCTTGTTTGCTTATCAGATTACAAAGGGCAAGTGTAACAGCAGTGATGTGGTGGATTTGAACAATATTACCTGATCACTCCAAAACCTGTAGCTTTAATTGACAATTTAAAGGATTGTGTTAGATTAAAAGAGTTTGGTAGAACAGAAAAAGCATCTTGATTTATAAGTATTTAGTTATATAATTTTAATCTATGAATAGCTGAATTATAATTAGTAATGAAATTTTCTTCAGTTTTTATAATTGTGTAATAACCAATAAATTTAGTATCAGTATGTGCATATATTTTCCACTTGGACCACTTTTCCACTCATGGTTTAACTATAACATATTCATGCCAACTAATACATAAAAAACAGAAGCTAATAACAGTGTAACATTACAAATATTACTATAAAATATGTTAATTTTATATAAACTATCTTGTATTTTTAAGAAATTCTATGAAGAATTTACCAATTTTTTAAAAATTGAATTAACTAAAATTAATTAGAAATTAAACCACTACGGATTCTGATACACGCTGAGATTCACACCATTTTTGGAGACTTACTATGCTGTAAGTACTTAGCTCTTGGGCTTCATAGTTAACCATTATTAGGTTAATTGAGGGAATTAATCGTTCTTTTACATACACTGTGTGTAGGCTAAGGTTTGGGTAGATGATAATGATAATATTGATAATAATATTAGTACTTTTATTAAATATTAATAATGGCAACAACAAATGGGAAAGGTTAACTGTATATATTTCTCCTTCATGATAGTCACTGTATTTTGGGATGATACCAATTTAATGGCATGAAACACTCATTCGTGTTTATTGAACTTAAAATTTGCAGAGTACTATAGTAAATGTAAAATACCATAGAATATTAAGCGATCTTAAATTTTTGGCCATTGCAGCAAACAGACCATATCTTCGAATTATTGAGCAGCCTGTGGAAAAATTCAGATTTCGATACAAATCCGAGATGATGGGGACACATGGAAGTATATTAGGCAGAAATGCAGATAGGGTGAGGAAAAGGACTTACCCAACAGTACAGGTAAGAAATTATTGATTTTTTGCTGACATACATTTTGTTTTACTAATATCATTATGTATTAAAGTGCTGAGCTACTGATTGCAGTTGTGTAACTATGATGGAGAGGCTGTTATTCGATGCTCACTGTACACGGCAGATGCAGATGAGTCCATGAGAACTCCTCATACTCATCGTCTGATTGTGAGGGTGGACAATGAAGATAGAGATGATCCACATGAAGTAACTGTGTCGCCAGAGCAGGGATATATGGCTGTGTAAGTGGTAAAGAACTTCTTCTAATGTAATAGTAATCTGCCTCATAAGAGGTCTGATTTTTGCATGTATCGTCACCTTTACTACTTCTTCTTTGCACAACGGCCATTTGTAAGATAAGATTAGAGCTCATTGTACATTTGGCGTATTGCTCAGCAAAGTTTAGATTCATTAACTGCTGTGCATCTTCAAATGCTTGTGAGTTACTTAGAGAAGTTGTAATTATAAGAGACAAGTTTCTAAGCTGAGAGTCTGTGTGGAATCCAGAGGTACAGCATCAATAGACGTGAGAAACTTATTACATAGCATATAGCATTTAATTTTTCTCAAAACTTATTGCAAAATTGGCTATTATCACTTTGTGATCCATAATTGTTTTAATGTATAACACATCAAATTTTCCTAAATATTGCAATTTCAATTGACACCATTCTGCAATGTTTCAAAATGAAGCTTAGGTAACAGCACTTGTCGTCAAAGGAAACTGGTGTGCATTCGATGTCATCGTTTGTGCTGAGCCACAGTACATCTCTTGTCACTCACATTAATGCATTTATAGTTATGAATAGTGAGTAATTTGTGGTTTGTTTTGTTTCTTGTATGTGTATTCTTCAATTGTGGGCATTTTTGGACAGTTGGTTCCCCAGTGTTAATGGAAATATAAATTAATATTTGCATGCGTTCTGGAATTAACTTATATACACAGACACTGTACATCCGGAGTTAAAGAGTGAATAAGTGCTACAATTGATATTGTTTCCATCACGTCATGAAAACAAAAATGGAAAGTGTTATAATAGTGACATTTAAATGAATATTTAAACAGTGGAAAAGTTTTTACATTGCATGTTGTCAAGGTTAGATTCAGTGTAGGCAAATTCAAATGGCAAATTAAAATTAAGCAGGGGCTTAAGTATCATGCAGATAATTTTAAAGAATTTTACAATATTCGTTGAATTATATACCCAAGTCTGATAATTAGGCTGTGCACAATGGGACCTAAATAATGTGTATTTTTTTGTGTGCATTATTGTATTTAAAATCCAATAAACTATAAAGATATTAATGAACTACTCTGAAAAAAAATTTGAGGTTATAAACTTACTATTATGTAAATTATAGATAAGAGAAATTCTTGATTTGCAGCTAAACATAAAGCAGTATGTGGTGTTCAACACACTGGTATCAGATGTTAAAAAATCAATCGTTAAAGCAAAACTGGTTGAACAATTGACTTAGAATGTCATTTTAGCTTTTTTTCCAAGTATAGAAATATTATCAGCAACTCGGATCTTGAGCTAATCATTTGACAGTGCAACACTAACATTGATAAGGCCCTTCTCATGATAAGCAGCTTACTTTGTAGGTATAGTCCTGCTGCTGGAATAGTTACTATGAATTTATCTTTGGTAATAGATACCTCTCAGATAATGCACTGATTACTCCAGGTGGAGTGAACATATATATCTGTCATTTGTGATTCCTGCAAACTCCATTGGCTGAAGTGATGCATTCATTGGTGCTTAGCACACAAACAGGAGGCGCATGATGTACCCCTCTTACTCTTACAAGATCAATCAGTGCATTATCTGAGAGGTTTTTGTTAACTAAGATAAATCCATGGTAACTGTTCCAGCAGTGGGACTATACTCATTTAGCTGCTCTTGTGGCTTAATTAGTGATTCCAGAATCCGTCAAGTGTTCCTTCCTCCATTCCTCCCTCCCTCCCTCCCCCTCTCTCTCTCTCTCTCTCTCTCTCTCTCTCTCTCAGTTCCTCAATACATTTACTCAGGATACGATTCTGATTGGTCAGTGCATTAACAGTACTGCCATTTTTGTGATTCAGCTCTATGGGGTTATTAAGCTGAGAATTGTCTGAGAAGATATACATCCTTGAACTTGCATATATGGATCTTATTTATTTGTATCAAGAAATTATGGGTTAACTACTTCAGCACTGTACAGGAATGGTATCCTATTAGGTGCCAGGCATATTACTCCAAGATCCAGTCTATTGGTAGGTGTTTACTTAATTGTGGAACCTTTGTAATAAAAAAAAAAGAGTACAGGCTATTGCACACACACTGGCCACTAATCATAATAAAGTAAAACAAGCCATACATGAAAAACAGCTTCATCCATTTTATCATCAGAAGGTGCAAGCACTAATACCAGAAGACTTGGCCATTGAGTACAATTTTAAAACTGGGCTTTGCTCCAGCAGCTTGAATTCTTTTCATTAGTAAGTATTGTTTATATAACTTTGTTCACTACAGGTGTTGTGTTTCTCCACTTAAACAGCCATGCGTGGGACTATGTCATTGTTATGGAGAAGTGTTACCAGTATGATTTAGGTTAACATCGGACAGAATTGTTTCAGGTCATGTTATTTGCCCATATTTGCTCCCCCTTCAGTTAAGGTAACACGTGTATCTTTACATAGAAAATGAAGCTAGCTACAGTGAAGCAATGAATATTACACAAATATAAATATTTGTAACAAAACACTACACTTATCTTAAGAAAATGGTGTTAATTCTTCTTTCTAATGGAGCTTGATTTCAAAAACAGATTGTTTTCATCATCAGTCCATCAATAAACTTTGTAGTCAAGTATTCCGGTTACCATGTTCTAATGTTTTTTCAGTATTACCAAAATCTGAAAACGAAACAAACCTAAAAACAGAATCAACTTCTGGTATTTCAAAATTCATTACATGATGTTTATTTTTTAAAATAAATATCTTTTCCCAAATCATTAAATCTTATCGAACTATTTAATTATTTTAATAATTTAACTTCAGGATTTATTTCATGGTTAAATGACCAAAAATGATCCGCTACGGCCGGTTTATCAGTTTGTTTATACTTAACGTTACGAAAATGTTCTTTTGTTCTGGTTTCCAAATTACATTTCGTCTTTCCAATATAAACCTGATCACAATCTAAACAATTAAATTGATAAATACCAGATTTTTTATTATTAGGAATTTTATCTTTTTTAGAAAAATGTAGTAAATTTACATAAGAACATGGTAACTGGAATCCTTGACTACGAAGTTTATTGATGGACTGATGATTAAAACAATCTGTTTTTGAAATCGATTTCCATTAGAAAGAAGAATTAACACCATTTTCTTAAGATAAGTGAAGTGTGTTGTTACAAATATTTATATTTGTGTAACGTTTCTTTACTTGTTGCTCAGTATTATACCTGTATCTTGAAATGTACCTTCGCAAATTTTTCTGTCAAATGTGACTACAACATGATGGAACACTGTTTCATTTCTGCGAGGAAATGCAAGAGCATTGGAACCAAGTTTATGCTGCCTGATGAATAGAAGGCGGAGTCAAGTAATAGCTTGGTCAGCACTCTCTCTCAATCTTTTGATTACTTTTCTAGGGTCACCTGAAGTCCATGGTATATAAAGCATTAACTTATTGAGCTAGTTTGATTACAATTTTCAAGTTGATCATTCTAAACTGGCACTAATTTCATGTAGTTAATTTTCTGTTATAATTGATCCAGAATGTGTTTATATGAAATAAGAGACATGTTACCTGTTTATGAGGTAAGGATTTTAATTCACCTCTGATGGCATCATTTTGCAGTAGCCTTTGCACAATAAGCCCATGAATTTTTACCACACTTTTTTAATGACCCTAGGCATGTTAGGAGTGGAACTTGTTTCAAGGAGAAACAAATATCTTTGAAAGGTTTTGTGACATATAGTGCACATTAATGGTGGAGGCACTGTTTTAGTAGGAAAATACACAGTGTAACAACCTTACTAAAATTAGCCACAATACTTCAGTTATTCAAATCTTGTGAGCAAACTAACAGGTGGCGGGGTGGAGATGCGCTTTTTTTCTGGTTGTGTACTTGGTTGCAATTATTCCTGAATGGACTCCTCTGAACTATTCTGTAAGATGGTCAAAAGCATGCTCTTGATTACTACTTTTTAGCTGAAACTATAAAACAATCTGGTTGATTGCAGCAGCAGGGACCATTTGCACAACTGCTCTTATGGTTGACATATGTGTTCTCAAAAAAAAAAAAAAAGCATCTCAAAAGGAGAGCATACATTTGTTCCTGTGCAAGTCTTCACACTTGATCATGAATCATAGATACTTTATGTATATGCATTAAATTTCAGATGTTTCATTATGAAAATAATTGGAAATATTTTCCAGGTTCCAAGGTATGGGGATAATACACACAGCTAAAAAGCACATAACAGATGAATTACTTAGGAAGAAAAGGATAAGACTTTTAGAGACCCTAAAACTCTTAGACAACAGCGTAACTTGTCTTTCACAGAGAAATGAGGTTGAGGTAAGTATAGTTTTATAACTATATATTTTGTGTTAAAATGTATGTAAACCTTATTTTTTGATTGTTCTGGTGAAGCTGTTAACCTATTTACTATTAAAGTAAATCATTTTGTTGTCTAAAACATCTAGATGAGGATAGAAGCAGAACAAGAAGCAAAGAGAATGAATTTGAATGTTGTAACCTTGAGATTTGAAGCCTTTGCTCGAAAAAATGGTACTCTTATGCCAATTTGTGATCGACCTGTTTACTCACAACCAATTAATAATATGAGTAAGTATAGAAATGAAACATTTTTTTCTTCTTCAGATTTTTAAACGTGTTTCCGAGTTAACTGAGAATTTAACTTTTCATTTCTGATGCAAAGAGTAATGAGAGTATGGAATATGTAAGTGCAGTTCAGTATTGTTATGAGTTAACATACATTTTCTTATTTTACAGAGAGTGCTCTGACAGGAGAACTGAAAATCTGTCGTATTGATAAATACACTAGTAGTTGCTTGGGGAATGAGGAAGTGTTCATCCTGGTGGAAAAAGTAGGAAAAAGTAAGTCAATCATTGTTGGTTAAACCTTTCACTGCTGATGGAGTAATGACAACTGTAGAAGCAATATGTTCTTTACTGATCATTTGTGACCGTTCTGTGTTATTTCTTTCCTCTACTTCAGAAAACATCAAAGTAAGATTTTATGAACTGGATGATGAAGAAAATGAGGTATGGTATGACTACGGGAAGTTTTCAGAATTGGATGTACATCACCAATATGCAATAGTGTTTCGTACTCCACCTTATCGTGACACAAATATTGATAAACAAGTGGATGTTTTTGTAGAGCTTTATCGCCCTACAGATGGTGATCGTAGTGATCCAATCAGATTTGTCTACAAGCCATCGGAAATGTCAGGTTAGTAATTCTTTTGCATTAATATAATGAATGAATTTATACTCAACACAAATTTTACATAATTGGATTACGTTCTTTATAATAATATTTCAATATTACTCAGTTCCAATTATCTTTACAATTTCAAATTTCTTTAATTTCACAGTTGCATTACCTTTCTTCTCCCGTTATATAACACCGGGTTATCTATATAATGGAATTGTACTTGTAACTTAAGTACAAAAGGTTAAAATTTCCTTTATATCTCAATCAAAATTCTCTCCCATTATTCTTTGTCTTAGGATTACCTACCTTCCATAGCCATTTTTGCCTCAGTTTACCTATATATATATTTCCCAATTTTTTTAACATTACCTTCCGATCTTAAGTTTAAAATTCTTATACCTCTTACTTCATTTGGTAAAGTCGTTCATTTTTGCAAACATTTTAGTTTGCTTGCATTCTAAAATACAATGCCATATGCTGTCTTACTCTGCACACATTGGACATTTTCCTTTATATAACCATTCCTTATTCCACTTAAATGCATCACACCTGTTCTGAAACATGCCAACCCTTCTCTTCCTGCTTTATCACAAAATTCTCTTCCCTAATCCCCATACTTCCTGTTTTTCTGTATCCTCCATTCTGTTAATTGCCTCTTTTCCACCATCTCTTTTTTTTTTTTTCTATCAAGTCCCATTGCTCCCAAAACAATATCCTCTAGAATATTTTGAATTTTATATGTCCACAATTCTTTCCCCTTAATTTTACTTTCATTAACATGCATTGTTTGATAATATTCTCTTCTTTTAGCTTCTCTTCTTCTGTATTCTGTACCAAAACTTCAGTACTCCTTCTGCTGCCTTACTTTTGTAACCTGATCTTCCTAATTTTATTAGAGCAACTGCATTTGGCAAAGATCTATGTAATCCTAGTGCAAGTCTACAAAATTGTCTTTATCACATTTAATATTTTCCAGCCATCATGAGATCCCAAAATTTCTACTACATTCATAATTCTACTCTATACTAATGAACTGCATATTCTTTGCAACCATTTTACTTGCATATTTAGTAATTTATTTGCACAAGACCTAATCATATTTATTGCCAGTTTTCTTGTGCTACTGCTTTGCTTTTTTGATTGGTCCATTTTCCATTACTTGATAGTCCAGCCCCCAAATAATCAATTTTCTTAACAATTTATAATTCTAAGACCTCCACAACCCCTTCTCTTGTTTTTTAATTTATAACCTTTTTAATTACCATAATCTTAGATATATCGTTATTTATTTTGAGTTCATAGTCTTTACAGAATGTACCAATTACTTCTAGAGAATATGTAACTAAATCATCTGCAAAAAGCAAACCTGTTATTATAATTCTCTGTTATTTATGGTTGGCAAATGTATACTATTTTCGCCTGACATCATCACTAAATAAATTGAATAATACTGAAACCTACTAAGAGCTGCATTATTTATTTTATCTGTTAACCTCCCTTTTTCTTATTTTATGTGAAATTCATTATCTCTGTGATATTTTGAATCACCTTTTTGAAGATTTGACTTATTCCTTTTTTTGTTAACTTCATCCAAAGCACTTCTGTGGAGATAATATTGAACACCTTTTCAGGTCCAGAAACAACAGTATATTCTATCTCTTTTATTACTAAGATATTTTATCTTTGAGTTCTAATTGTAAAGATATTGTTTTGGTCTTTCCTAAAGTCTGATTAAAAAGTTTTCCTTCTTTCTCTGCCCAATCTTATAGTCTTTTACTGCAGTAAAAACTTTTTCTACTTCTTATTTCTCTATAATTTGCTGAGTTCCTAATAGCTAGTTTATTGGAGCTACTATTTCTACTCTCCAATTTCAATATAATATATAATCTTGTAGTTGTGCTATTTGAGTATACATGAAGTTAAAACAGATTTAATAATGGGTATTAGCAGAGGCTTGATTTCTTAAACCAATATTATAAATGTCTTATATGTATTACATTTTTATATGTGTATTGAAGTTGTAGTATTGCTGGATTGGAACCACTGATTTCTGCCTATCAGTCTGAAAAAGTGTACTCTGATCAGACAGGAATTTCTTGAGGTCCTAAAATAGACCTAAATCAGTAGGATCAGGTTGTATGGTGGATGATCAAAATACCATGCAGCCGAAAATTTGAAGCAACTTTTGTTATCTGTCAAACCATGTGTGGCAAGACAAACCTAGGATTAAGTTTCCTGCCTCCTTGTGCTGAATGTCCCATTGTTATATCTGAATTTTTTTCAGTAATGCTTAGCATCACTATTTCATCTGTGATTGGGTATTCAATCAGGAGAACTCTCTCCTTCCCTCAAAAGAACAAAAACTGGTGCAATCATTGGTACTACCAAAATCATCAAATAATATTGCTAACATAAAACCTTCATACAGGGCGGACCAGAAAAAGGGCAAGGACATCCTTGGCTGAAGAGATACCAACAGCAGTGGTTACAGGAACTGTTAATCTCAATCCAGTGTTAGCACAGAGTAATGGTATTGGTACAAATGGTGCCTTTTCCAACCTTCTAAATGATTTGGATGCAATACCAACACCTCCAAGCTTCTTTGAGGAAGTGTTGAATGAGAATGACACAAATGCTGCTGATTTTGAAGAGTTTATGAAAAACCTCTCACTTCCAAGTAAGTCAACTGGCAGTATTATTATTTTAATATGTGTGCATGCATTGTTGTTTTTATCATTATGCATGGTAGGTTGCAGTATTAGTGTATGTTGCAGTAACAGGCTTGGTTGCCTTTTTTTTTTTTTTCTTTTTCTAATAACATTCAGTCTTAGAGCAATGCAGGAAAATGAAGTATTTATGTAGCACAAAAGTGAATCGAGTTCTCGATTCACTTTTGTGCTAATTTGTGCTTCACTGTGCCTACGCTTCTTTCAAGTTTATACTTTGAAGTATTTATTTATTTATAATTTGAATGCAGACTGGCCATTGAAATAACTACTTTATTGTTAGAACTTGCTGTATGGTTTTAAGGTGAAGGCATTTTGGAAGCAACACTAGAAACATACACTAACAATGAAGCATGTGAGAAGCATGAATTTCAACTTGTGGATAAGTATTCTCAAGTTTTTGAGGCCGTGCTGTGGCTGAGTGGTTAGACCTCTTGGCTCTCACCAAGGCAACCCGGGTTCATTCCCAAGTGATCGCAAAGCAAGTTTTGTGGTTGACAACACAACTCTGGGGGTGGGTTTTCTCTGCGATTTCCGGTTTCCCCTGCCTTGTTGTTCACCAGTGCTCCATGTTCATCCCATGTGTCATCAGTGTCACTGCCTGCAGTGCTGCATAATAGTAAAAGCGGGCATTTAAATACTACACATTACACTCAGGTTTCTTTGTGCTCTTGAAGCAGCCGCTGTATTTCAGTGTGAAGTAGTAAATACACAGATAATATCAAAAAATACCACTCTCACACCACTTTAAAAACACAAATTGGCAATATAGAAAATTCACCTACCATCCATGTGCTTTTAGAAAATTTGAACGAATCTTCAACAGACTAAACTTAAAACTAGCACCCCAAAACAAATTCAGTCTGAAGAACCTGCTAAATAAACCACTAAAAAATCCAATCCCTAACACTTTGAAATCGGGAAATTATCGGATAAATTGTGAAACCTGTGAAAAAAGCTACATAGGAAAAACTAAGAGAAACTTGTTAACCAGGCAAAAAGAACACCAGAGGAACATAAAGTTGAAACAAACAGAAAAATCTGCAGTGTCACACCATTTTTGGACAGAAAACCACAACATTCGCCATAACATAAAAATGTTAATTGGATATTTAGGAAAAAAATTCATAACCAAAAACCGTGATACAGTTATAAATTTTGAAATCCTGGCATTAAATGAAGTATTAAAACTTAGTGCCCCTAACACCAGATGGCAGAGGGATCGGAGCAGCGTAGTAGTGGAGGAAGAAGAATGTTCATTTAGTCACCAAACAGCTGAGGATAAGATCGAATGATCTTGAAAACGTTTCAATTATACAACAAGTAAGTGAAGTTTGAGTGTAAACATAGTGACTCATAAATCAAACTCAAAAATGAAGAATACTTCACTGTTAATAATGCTTCTCCTTTTAATATTTAACATATATGTGAATTCCCAATTTCATCCAATGGAACATAGCGTTCAGGCTATTCTAGTTATAAACTAATCAGGACTTACCTGAAGATGCCCAATGGAGTTATGTGTGAAATATCAAATGATTAATGAGTGTTCGGAAGCTTTCACGGCCGGAGTCAGAATTAACATAAGAGATTTCTTCCGGGCTTTGGAGCCGTGGTCTGATGGAGTTAAGCTGTCCATACATTTTGTCCATCCCTGCAGTGGACATCATCAGTGGCGTGGTCTTAATCTTCTAGGTGAAGGTTCAGGCACAACTGAGACGCTCGCCTGAACCTTCACCTAGAAGATTAAGACCACGCCACTGATGATGTCCACTGCAGGGATGGACAAAATGTATGGACAGCTTAACTCCATCAGACCACGGCTCCAAAGCCCGGAAGAAATTTCTTATGTTAATATCAAATGATTATTCATCAACTGGACCACTGCCTACAACCCCAAAAGCTACATTCTATTGTATCAGTGTCGGTCACAAAGCCTAAGCATATTATCCCTATTTCATGTTTCATCTATTTAAGAACACATGCCATTACCAACATTAAGCTTTATTGTAACACTGCTAAAGCAGATGTAAAAAAAGTAAAAGTAATCAAATTTATGGTATTTCTCTGCAAGAAATTCACTTTGTAGTTACAAAGATTCACTGTAAAGGGTGTATAAGTTACAAAAAGCAGCAGACTAAATAAAAAATTCCAACAGAATTACTGAGGAGCCAGTTGAAAACCTTCTGAATAAAAAAAGCAAACATTTTGTAGTAAGCTAGTGAATAGGTTCATGAATTGAAACTGCAAGAACGAGCCAGTACCTAATTTGATTGCTTTTTAAACAAACTACCTGGTGATTTTTTATATCAACAACACGAGTCTCAGCATCATTCATCATTAGTTCAGAGCTGAAGACACTATCCAAAATCTGAACTGTGAATACAATGAAGTATAATGTGTTACAGTTATTTCTCTCTCAAATTTCTAATTTTAATTTAAATTTTAAATTTACTATTGAATCTGTTAGATTCAATATCAAGAATTTGTTAAAAGGTCCCTCACCCATTAGCTTGACAACCTCGGAATTTGAGTCTATTGGGCCCAAGGGTAACCAGCAACTCAGAGTAGTAATAAGTATGTAAACGTATAATTGTCATAGAAATGGAAATAAAGATTACTCACTCACTCACTCACTCACTCACTCACTCACTCACTCACTCACTCACTCACTCACTCACTCACTCACTCACTCACTCACTCACTCACTCACTCCCTGACTCACTCACTTACTGACTCACTCACTTACTTACTAAAAGGTCCCTCAGAAAATTCAATTACTGCAAAACAAAATCAAAAAATCTACAAGATTAAATGTAAAACTTGCCCTTAAATATACGTAAGAAAATCGAAAAGAAACATTGACATCAGAACTAAAGGACATATATGCAACATTAAAAATGGGGAAATAAAAAGATCAGCAGTCACTTTTTATTTTTTAAATACTATACAAAATAGTAACTAGGAGACAGCTTTAATAAAACAAGTTAGTCATCCAGTGGAGCTTTCCATATGGGATAAGATTTTCATTTATAAAAATCATCATAGAATCATGAATTTCGAAACTCCATCACTGGACATCTTTAACAAATACATCATGCCATATACCGATGACACTGTGAAAGAGAAAAACACTACCATTTGCACTAGTTGACACGCAGCTGATGATAGGAGCAACACCTCTTGAAACATATCTTGTGATAAAGTGTGAGTGAAGTAATGTGTCAATATCTTCTCAATTCACTTTTATTGTGAACCTAAATGTATCCATATGTGTTCCCTTCTCGTTGGTTGGCTGAAGTTCCCACCATAAATATGATTACTGAGTACGAGTGAACTAAAAAAATAACTTAAATGGAAACCTTAAAACTGTGCATGACTTGTGCAGATTTAAGTGTTGGAAACATGAGATGAATGTACAATGAATATTTCATCAATTACAGAGTATCTGGTGATGAAACAGTCCCTTCCATTTTGGAATTAATCTGCAACATCCTTTTTGCTTTCAGATGAAGTCAGCTAGGTTTTGACAATCTTCTTAATAGTTAGTATTTAGTAATTTTCTCATCTTTCCTTTTACAGTATCAAATGTAAATACAAAATCAAAAGTAAAATTATAAAATCCATACTGGAAAATGCCATATATTCCTCAATCCTGAAAATTCTACCATGTTGATTGCCATTGAATAAATAATTCAGTTCCCCTACACTTAACCCTAGGTTTCGGTGTATTGGAGGTCCTCTACTCCTTTTTACACATTTGCCATTTCACCTATCCTAAACCTATATTTTTCTCTTAATTGTTCTTAGCAACTTCTCATTAACTTTCCCTAAATAATTCCATATATTTCTTCTGTTCTTTTCCCCTTTTACTGACAAAATTTTTCTAATTACTTCACCCCCCAAATTGTCCCTTTACGTAGCCAGGCCTGCTCTCTCCATACTTTTGTTTGACTCCAATTTAATACACAATGGAAGTCTGCATTCTCTTCTCCTCACAATGGACATTTATCTAGCTGCCTATCTTGACCTATACCTTTCAAGTCCTCTTAATAACATTGTCTAAATGCACAAATCCAGCTCCCACATTTTATTTTCTTGATTGCGTGACTAATTGCTCCTTTCAAGTTGTTGTTAACCGCTTCGCCGATGGCCATTTAAACCCTTCAGGGGCCGGAAACGGATACCCAATAAACAGAACAAGACATTTAAATTGTTAAATGCTGTAAAAATACATCTTAAGTACAATTCCGTATCTGCTGTATTTATTAAGTTATTTAAACGAAACAAAAACTGGTTTAAAACCCATTAAAGGCAGTATACATCTACAGTAACAATAAAGTAGAGACTACATTAATAAATCGTCAAAATTTAACTACTTTGTTTCACTGTAGCAAAAGCCATTATTTGCGCCGAATGCGCCTAATATTTGAATCATTTTGTTTTGTGTGTATAGGAACCAATGTATGTATGTTTAGCTATGTAAGCAACTTCTCCGATTCAATTTTAGTTTATTTATGCTATACCAAGCGATAGTCATACTGTATATGTTGCGTTACACTGATAAGAAAACTCTCTGTCAGCATCTGTTATTACAGTGTTTCTCAACCAAGGTTTCTGGTAGCGTTATGCAGCTGTTTTCGCTCAGTATTTTAGTTATTTATACTCTCTCTGTGTTCAGAGTGATTTCTTATAGCTATCAAGAGCTAAATGAATGACACATTTGAAATTGTTAAATTTCAATGTTAACCATGGCTTATCCCCGTAATGTAGCAAATAAATGATCTTGCGTATGATGTACACAGACTTCTGATATTACTGTAGAAAATCTGGAATATTTGTTGTGCGATTATGAAGGAGATGTTTAGGATATAGTATAGTACTGGTCTACAGATGGCATGTTAGCTACTCCAGTGTTTGGGGGAATTGGCGGGTCAAATATGGGTGATGTGGATCAGCTATTACTAGCTATCCCTCTTTACGAAAAACAGTTAAATGGTAAAAAAAAGTATTTTTATACCACTGGATGTAACCATGCACAATTGTTTAGTAATTTTCAGAGCTGTAAATTCATGCAAGACATTCATCTACCTGTACTTGCGCGTATAAATAGCTCGTAACCTAATTGAGTATTATAATACTCAGAGGCAAGGGGTAAGAAATTCACCACGACATCACCCCTCATACTTGAGGGAAAACACTCTCCTAAAAGCATACCACCCACAACCAAAAAAGTCGCAACCGTTTCGAAAATGTCTAGTGTGTTGCGAAAAAGAAGTTCGCAAGGAAACCAATATTATTTGGTGTGAATCTGCAGATGTGCTCTTGGGTGTTTATCCCGGTTTGGAGGTGTACAATTCAAAAAGAAACCTTTAAGGGTATATAGAATAAAAAGAAGTATTTCAGAAAGTGGAGTGCCATTGTTACTAAAATTAGGCAAATGAGTCAACCTTGTATATACTTTTCTCCACTTACAAGTTTTTTGATGAAGACTAGTTTCTGGCAAACTCTTCCCTATCGTCAGCTCTGTGATTGACTGATGATGCATCCGGTTGACTGATGATGCATCCGGTGTCTGCATTGGTAAGACCAAAAGGAATCTAGGAACAAGAATGAAAGAACACTTCAGAAATATTCAATTCAAACACATGGACAAGTCGGCTGTAGCACATCACTTTTGGTCTGAGAATCACAACATAAAACAAGAAATAGAACTGATGAAACAGTCAAAGAAACCTCTGGAACTACAAATTTGGGAAAACATTTATTACAAAGAAACAGAACCTCTTGATGAATTTTGAGATTCCCGCCGTAGATGACGTCATCAAACTTACCCGGACATTAGATGGCAACACGACACCAAGCCAGATGCAGACACTGGATGCATCATCAGTCAACCACAGAACTGACGATAGGGAAGAGGTTCCCAGAAACTAGTCTTTATCAAAAAACTTGTAAGTGGAGAAAAGTATATACAAGGTTGACTCATTTGCCTAATTTTAGTAACTTTAAGGGTATGTTTACATCCCATATAGAACTAATTTAAATTTATTGTAAAATAGGAAGATTAAAATATTTGGCATTAAATGAGGATTAAATGCATGTATGCGCAGGACGTTGGATGTCATATGACTTCCATAGCGGTGAAAGGGTTAATCTATGACAATGCTGTGTTAAGCAGTGCTCTAACCTGTAACAATTAGAATGTGGTGCTATTTCTTGCCATGAAGCACTTAATTTGACTCCAAATAGCTGTAGGATTTAAAAACCAATGATATGGAGGAAATTTAGGAACTTCTTGGTCAGCATTGGCAACTCATTTTCAAAGAAAAACTTATGTACATGCGTATGCAAAGCAGTTTTCACAAACCTGCCACTCTCTCTGCAGTATTTCCAGACACTGCTAATGTTAACACCTGTAAGTTCTGATGTAAGCTTATCAATTTGTCTTGTTAAAAGAAAGGATTTCTTTCTGAAACATTAAAAACATGTTCTATTATTTGTTTCTCACCACTATGTAAGGTTTGAGCAGAAGAACATCAGGTTCTGCCATTATGCACAATTTGCTCATGTGGTAAGAAAAACTTGCACATTTTTCACTGCCTTAAATAACTGTATTTCAGAACTTCAACCCAGAGGGGTTTATTGTTAGTGAAGATGCGGTGATGATGCACATGTTACTGTTACAGACAGCCCAGTATAAACAAGAGAGATAACTGTCCTCATATATTAAGATACTAATCTACAGAAATGTTGTTGCTTCCATTTACATATTTCGTGCATGGTGCTTGAAAGAACTAATTTCTGTGGTTGTACAATAGACTAGTTGCTAAACACAGTTAAAACTCCGCAGCCAATAAGAGAGTACTTTAAGCACATGATACTGCTGACATACAGGGTAAGGTAAGGAAAAGCAGAAATTAGTAGCTATTGCTCTGCAGACATGCTTAGGAACTTGTTATCTTAAGGCATTGTTTTCTAAGTTGTTTATTTATCCTTATACTGGTCCCTTATTTTTAAGGTCATTTTTATTACCTGTTTGATGTTGTTTAATATTGTTCTGATATTAATTGAGAATTTTGTACAATTATTTAAAAGTGCTTTCAATAATCATTGAATTTCTTGCTACATTTACAACTCCAATTTAAGAAATTTCACAAACTTGAAATTGACAACTTGAACTTTTAAAATGTTACTGTTTAAGTAGTCCACAATTTTCTACACATTTACAGATCTGCATAGTGATTGATTGTCTTGGCAGCATTCAAGCTTACACGTTAGATACAGTTATGATCTTATCCCACTGACAGAGTTAGGTCATCTGAGCATAATGAGAATTTTGTCACAAGCTTTCATCTGCTGGACAGCTAAGTAACATGACAAGTTTTTCAGGTCTGTCTTCAGCATATTGTTCCTCCTATGATGAAGCAGATGGCGTAATGAAGAATGGAAATGGAATGAAGGATACAAATATGATGCACATTTGTACAGATGGTGTAGGAAACTACAGTTTGAAGTCGCGGAAATCAGGCAAGTTTTGATTTGCATCATGTATACAATCCAGGAGACAGGCAGGCTAGTGAAATGCTCTAGGATGCTGTTTTGCATCACCACTGTAGTAAAAATGCTGTAAGATAGCATGATTTGCTTACAAAACCCAGAACCCCACTATATTTCTTCAACATTCTTTTAAAGTTTATTTTAAAAAAATTTTTTTATTTAACATGTTTTAAGCAGGTATATTTTATTGGGTGAACTGCTATAATTATTATATTAACTATTGAAATTATTTCTCTCTGCAATCTTAATGTTAAGAGTCCCTCTATCCAACAAATTTGCAATTTGGCTGTCCCCTCTG
This sequence comes from Mantis religiosa, assembly GCA_030765055.1. Lineage (NCBI taxonomy): Eukaryota > Metazoa > Arthropoda > Insecta > Mantodea > Mantidae > Mantis > Mantis religiosa. The sequence goes on along the minus strand of CM060947.1, from coordinate 92,494,076 downwards.
ATGAAGCAATGCACTCATGGCAGTTTCATGCCACTCAAAAGCTGTTACTGTAATGCTTTGAAAATATATTACTTAACTTTTCCTATGATTTTATATTTAAAACATGGATAAAAATGTTTTAAATATTCATTTATGTATTATGTTTAATATTTATTAACTTATATCTGCTTCTGACACTGTAGAAACCAGAAGATAACGCGTAATAAAAATCTTTAGTAGTAAACTATTTGTGTAACTGCTTAGATGTTTATCATATCCAAATTTTCTAAATAACAGCTGTCCATTGCATGAATTTTGATTAATAATTTGTGCCATTCATGTCTTTGAAGATATATGAGCTCATGTATTGGCTTAGTTGGGTGTGCTAGAATGCGAACAGTGTCCCTCTCAGTCCATTCCCTTAAAACTTTTAACTATTGAGTGTATGTGTATAATTCCCTGTCCAAACACCTAGTGTGACCAATTGTGAGGGGAAGGCTCTGGTAGACTGCTGTTGCATGATATTCCAGTAAGGAGTCGAGTGATACAATGAAAATATTCTCTTAAAATTTAATGAAATTTATCTATTAGAACATAAACTGGAAGCATATCTAGTTTATTCTTGAGAAAAAATGGAATAATAATAATAATAATAATAATAATAATAATAATAATAATAATAATAATAATAATGATAATGATAATGATAATGATAATGATAATGATAATGATAATAATAATGATAATGATAATAATAATGATGATAATGATAATAATGATGATAATGATGATAATGATGATGATAATGATGATGATAATAATAATATAATAATAATAATAATAATAATAATAATAATAATAATAATAATAATAATAATAATAATAATAATAATAATAATAATAATAATAATAATAATAATAATAAAACAACTATTTCACACATACATTACTATTCTCGTATAGATCAATCAAGTACTAGGATTCTTCAAATATTGACCAATCGCTGATCTCTAAATCAATAATTGTACACCATGCCAATTATCGCTCAGCCATTATCACATGTTCCTGTTATTTGAAAACAGAGGTTATGTTACTTTATTTTTTTTTTTTTTTTTCTAATCAATCAGATCCACCTGAACGCCTTAAGATTAAAGTTGCTATCACCAGTGTTACTTGCACACAGCCTGTAAGAATTATTATGCCATGACTTGTGAGGTTAAGTTTCATTCATGTGCTAACGTAAGATGTACATAAATAACTTGTTTCATTGCTTTTAACAAAATGTGTTAAAATAATCACTACAAATGCAACTCATGGTTTTGAACTTCCCTAGTTAAATTCCTTCGTGACTTCATCGCTTGTGAATTTATTGGTAATTTCGAAACCACCCATGACATTACCTGTGATAATAAGGATTGGTGATATGTTATTAAATTTACTTTTAAGAAAACTTTCTTTGGTTTATTTTTTATTACTTGACAATTCATAATAATTATTTATAACTCTCAAATAGGTATCATTACATTCTCTGTTTACAGATTTTTGACATAACTGAGTTTATCATCAAGTTTGTGAATTTCTATGTTATTTGGCCAAAAGGCATTTTAAGTACAACCATTGTATACAACATGAAATTAAAGCAACAGCTTTTGAGTTAAATGCTTTTAGTTTGTGTTAAAGGTTGGTAATATAATTTACTTTAATTATAGTTGTGGAGTTTCTGAGTTTATAGAATAATAATTTAATTTGTTATATTATGTATAAATAACAAAATCTTTATACACATATCTGTTTGTCTTTTTCCTCTTCTCTCTCCCTCTCCTCTTTTTCTCCCACTTCTCTTTTCTTTCCCTTCCTCCCTCTCTTTTTCTTTTTTTTAGCAGAAATTCTGAATGTTGTGTATAAAACTTGTATGGAATTTATTTGGGAACTTATTTTAGTAAGTTTTGATTGAGTATAATGACAAAATAGAAAGTGATATGAAATCCTTAGTTCATTTGATTGCAAGAGTTCGTCACTAAACTCATAATAGAGTGCAAACTGTTACTGCAAGAGAGTGAATGTAAGTGGACTTTATGTTAGACAGGTCAAATAGATGATGCTTACATTACTAATGTTTATAATTATTCTCATTTAAAAGAAATGGTGCACAATATTGTACATTATAATGCATCATTTCTACAACAAAAGCTTTTGAGTTCCTCTTTCTGCTGATACTAGTTTCATATTTATATACAATGTTACTAAATGCAAGTTTCATGTATTTTAATCCTGAAAGGAACTCTATTCAATAAATACTATGTTTCAACTTAATGGATCATTTGCTTTTCACATATTTTTTGAAATATGTGCACCTGTTTTATGTGTATTGTGGAAATTGTGTAAAAACATATGCATTGGTTATTTAGTTGGATTTTATTTCATTTTTTTTTCCATCAAATGTACTAATTGTTCCAAAGTAGTTTGAAATCTTGGGTATCACCTAGTAAACCACGTTACATTATCTAAATTTGAAAATTTCTTCACCTAAGTTCTACTGCAAGCCATCCAGTACCACCACAGCTTATATTAGAAAACTAGAACAAAGTGACAAAATTCAAAACTGTAGATTTGAACAATGATTACTTGTTTTATTAATGCATTCAAGATTTTCAAGTAGTTCATTATATAATTGAATCAAAATGTTATTAGAAGTGAAGCTAATTGAATATTAAAATACTCATTGAGTCATTTTATTAAAACTTTAAACTTCACTCATGTCAATTATTAAAAACTGGAACATTTTTGGGACTTAACCAAAAGCATTTCTGTTTTTAGTAGTTGACATAAGTAAAGTTTTAAGTTTTAATAATACATTGCTCAGTAACTATTTTAATAAGCTATTATATAGTTTGTCATATTTTCTCCTTTTGAAGAAACTTTTTTAGTAGAAATAATTACCTCATTAAACTGCAATGTCCCCTGAAGTTGGATTGATCATGGTAGCTAATTACATCTGTTGTTTCTCTGTAGGGGGTAGTTCATCGAGAGGTGATGAGCTAAAACGAGTGGCAAATAGGAGGGGAGTTGCCATACCTGAAATTAGATCCAAAGCACCAGCACCACCGCCATCACAAAGGAGAGAGGTAGGTATAATTTATGTTTTTGTTTCTACTTTTGGAAGTGGTGTGCATGATTAAGCAAAAACCATGGTTGTAGACAAATGTCTTGGTTTAGCAAATGATATAACTTTTGTAGATATAAATATATTCTAGTATTTTATGCATCTGCAGCAGTCAGTCATTCAGGTGAAAAAAAGAATACTGAATAAAAATTCTCATACTAAATTCACTCTATACAATGTCCCTACAGTGCCACGCAAAAGTTGAGATGTAGGACTTTGTCATTAGCTGTTAGAGCTTGACGCAATTATGGCTTTACCTGTAGGTGCCTTCATAATGCTGACCATAATGTGGTTTGAGGACTTGCAGTTCCGTACTACAGCTCATAATTGATTTCTTAGGACTGTGGAGATAAACATCCCTAATCCGATTCACATCTGTCTCCGACACGGTGGGACTCCTACTGCTTTTCCCATTCCACAAACAACCTGTATCCACAAATTGTGTATACTACCTTCAAATAGAGTCTTTGGAGGGAGGCTCCTCGTATTTTGTCCGAAAATGGCACTGGACTATGGTAACGGATCGGTGCTGATGATATTCAAGAGTACAAAAAGCTTTCTCATTACCAATAACTGCCATTTTGTTACCTGACAATTATTTAGACTAACCTTATATATTGCTAGTTAAAAGTCTGCCACTACCTTAAGAACTTTCAAATCATGTGGTTCAATCACAAGGAAGTTAGTATGGGAGATAATGAACTCACTTGTCTAGTATCCACATATCAGTATGAACTGAACGTTTTAACTGTAAGAAACTTAAAGATCCTGAAGATGTACTGATTGAAGTACAGTATTACTGTACATTAAGTAACAATTATAAATATTAGCGATATGCTAGTTCATTGCTGCTAGCAATCAAGAAACTAATACTGTAGGCTGATAAACACATCTAACAGCAAAATTGAGTTCTTTTTAAACTATATGAGTTTTCAAATATGACCTTTTTTCTTTTCTAGCTCCTCTAGATTTTCAATAAAATTGTGTACTTTTATTTTTAGGCATTTATTAAAAAACTAGCCACTACTATATGCAGTTCCCATTCCTTCATAATAAAGTATTCCAAATTTATGAAAATTACCAGTTAACATTTTAGTAAATAAATTAAATAGTAAATACTCCATTTCCTACTTGTGTAATGTCCTGTGATTTGTAAGGTTCCAGTAATAATCTGCAAGCATATTGGGTTTTCATCATCCTTGATACCATTTCTCCATCTCAAAGATAATGTATCTTGGTGAAATCTTTCTCCATATTGATCACTTGTCCAAAATTTTTAAAGAAAAAGTCCAAATAGTAATGTTGGAAATGAATTTTGTTAGTTATATTGCAACCTAGATTTCTCTGGGTTCATAATAAAAAATCATAATAATATATGTCTGTTGTAATTGCGCTGTCCTAAGTTACCTGAAAACTCTTCACAAATGTTTTTGAATGCTGTCCTTGAATATTTTTGAAAAATATTTGTATCCATGCATCAAGCTTTACATGTTTAAACTGGTTTTCAGAATCTTTCATTAGTTCTCTGATGTGAGCAAATAAAGTTTTCATTCCACTTAAAAGCACAGGTTCTTGGAAACTTTTCTTCTATGTATTTAAAAATTGCTCCAGATTGATCTAATGCCAAGACAAAATTCTTTGATCTATCAACCAATGATTCAGCTGAGAGTCTTTTCTCCAGGTATAAAATTCTTCCGAGCCCATTTTTTAGTGAGACTTGCATTTTAATTCCAAAATTCAGGAAGATCAGGAATTGGATCTCATTCACTGTGAACAGTAGGTCTAATGGAATGTTTGGATATATGTATACTCAATTTGTCTTTTCCCTTAAACTCTGTTATTTTAGTCTTACAAAAATAGCCGTCATTTAATGTTCTTTGTTGATTTCCTTCATAGCATTGGAATTCCATAGAAAATACCCATTTCTCATCTACCCTTTTAACTGTTGGCAGTATTACCACAAATCATAGGGTAGCTAAACTGGAATCTTATAAACCAAGTTTAAAATATTTTATAATTTATAAGCCTTTTCTATTAGTTGCAATGTTTTCTTTCTTAATCATATACTCACTGCTCATGTAACAAAATTTATCTAAATGATTAATACAATTTGTGATATTTTACTGCTATGTTAGTACTTTTTCACTTTTAGTGCCCTAGTCGATTGCAATAAAACAATATTTTGTATTATCTTAATTTTAGGAGGCATAAAAGCAGAAACATTTTCCAAGGTAAACTATCACCATATTATGCTGTTGCACTATTCAATCTGCTTTACTGTGCCAAATATAATGGGAATCTGAGCATTTATAGCCAACGCTAAATCAGAAAAGAGACTTTATTTTTGAAAGTGAGATTTCAGAGAAAAACTATTTGCACCTTCGAATTCAACACTAAAATTAAGATAATAAACACTTTTTGGCTATTATTTAGTGGAATGAGGAAAAATTACTTATTTTGACTACTTTGATTTAATTGTTCTTTGCATAGCCATGGAAACATTTATTGCTGTGAGCATGTCTCATTTAAGGGATTGAATTTGTGCTACTCATTCTCTCTTATGTTAAGTGACAGGGAAACAATTTTGATGCTTATGCTGGGTCTCTATGGAGACATCTTAAGAGAAGGTATTTAATGGTCTGCATCCAGACTGCAATTCAGTTTTGCACAATCAGTGACAAGAATTGTAAGGAAGGTATATTTTACAGGAAGCCTAGATATATAAAATTATTTAAATTCTAATTGATTAATTTAAATTACATTTTTTCTTAAGCCCACTTTTCCTTTTCATTTGTTCTGTAATCTCGTTAACATTTTTACAATCATTTTTAACTAATTTTATAACAAAATTTCAATATAACTTTCAAAATAACAAAATATAAAAATATTAACAATGTCTTGAGGGGTTTTAGCTTAAAAGAACTGTTACACTGGAAATTCTGGTCATTCTAAGTGAGTTCTGGATTGAAGTATTGAGAATTAAATTTAACTCTACAAGCTGTATTTGAGATTCTTAAACATAATTGTGAACCTAAGCCATATTGTACAATAAATGGAAGTGTTACTTTCTCAAGAAGGAAACATTAGTAACTGTACAAAATTGTGTTTTGATTCGACTGTATCATACTAACCTGTATACTTATTCAAAATATTAGATTTGTGCCTTTTGTTTCCTATTAAAGGCCATATGTATTATTTAGTAGATGAACTGCATTATGTGTGTTACTTTGCACATTTGGCAGTGGAACCATTAGTATTTTTGTTCCTTCCTCCAATACTTCTCAGTGATGATTCCTCCAAAATTTCTTAGGTTTGAGGATGATCTTCGGCCACTTCTTTGGTCACACTCTTGGGCTGAACTGAATAATATTTATTTACATGAATATCATATTCTTAGGTGTTTGAAATCTTACAGGGTATCATGTACAAATGATACTTAAAAACTGTAATTTCGTCCGATATGACTTAACATTGGAAGACGTAAATTAAAAAGATGTAAAATCAGTAATTGAGTCATGTTTACATTTCTGAGATGGGCCAAAAACTTTCATTTTTTGCTTCCTATGATTATTTATATAGGTAAGATTTTTCCTAAGCATAGAGCGCCAAAAACAATTCTATTTTTTTTTAAATGGGTACTTAATTTTGAAATACTGTTTACATGTGTATTGTAAGTGTTTAAGTGAAAAACACTTTTTAATATAGTGATCTTTTTCATGGAATGGCTCATTTTTCTGTTTCAGCGCTGAAACTTCAATTGAGAAGTGCACATACATAATGTACAAATGAACATGTACTATTACATTTATAGCAAATAGAGTTTTTAAGTGAAACTACAAGAAGTTCGCTCTTGATGCTGACTGTGATAATAGACATAGAGAAGAGTAATAATAAGCAAATATGTACAAATATGTAGGTATAGTAACAGAAAATTGTTGGGCAAAGAGCTAATGCAGATTGCAAATTGTAATTTAGTCAGAAGAAACAATGAAAGGCCTATATTTTGATGACATTTTTATTAGTCAGTGAAGTAAAATTAGTTATCAGTTTAGTCATAGGTTGTATTGATTATAGTTTTGGTACAAGTTTTTTATTCATGCTCTCAATGCCTTTCAGAATTGCATATCATTTAAGTGATTAATAAGCATGAAATAAAAGGCACTTAAATATGAAATGGAAATATGCGCTACTGAGTTACATAAACCATTTGGAGCAGAGTACACAATGGGTTAGAGATGTATATTTTTAAATTTAATATCTTTTGACTGGAGATCATATTGGATAATGAATGAAAGTAATAAATTAATGTGCAAGTTGAACTCAGAAACCTTAAATGATAGCTTAAGGATTGTAGGGAAAATGTTTATGAACTGTTTAGTCAGGCCACTGACCAAACTAGGATTTTAACAATGGCATTTAGTCTTTCCATATTGGATCAGTAGCTAATAATTGCTGTTTCTATGTTTAGAAAGCTCATCAAAGCATAATATGCTCCAAAGTTGAGGTGTAGTTTTAACAGAAATGAGGAAGAGCTTTTATTTCAACATAAATTTCTTTTCAAAGACATTCATTAGTCTGTAGCAGCTTAAATGACACATAAGGCTACAATTTTCTAACACTGAAGGTTATATTAAAGCCTTCATCATGAGGTGATAACCTGATAGTGAGTTTTGTATAATTTTCTAAAAAACTATATTCAATGTACATTCAGGCAAAAGATACAAAGTATTGCTAAAAAGTTTAATCCAATTATATAATCATCATCATCATCATCATCATCATCATCATCATCATCATCATCATTTAATTACTTTGTTTATTTATTTAAATCAGGAAGTTATCTAAAAATATCAGCAATCTTTACACTGAAAGAGAGGAAGATGAGATAGAAACAGAGGTTCTCAGTCTCCCTAGGACATTAACTTTCACGTATTCATTCATTTCCAACATGATAGTGTGAATGTTTAAAATATATTTTATGTGTGAAAGAAATATCAGCAAATTGTATTTCAAAGCTATTCATGTAAATAAGAGAAGCATAATAAGAATTACTTCTGGTAACATTATTGGTTTATACCTTGATTATATCCAGAATTCAGAGCATGAAAAATTCAATCAATCTGGAGAAAAAAATAGCAAGTGCCTTAATTGTAAAACAGAATATTGGAAATACAGTACTTTTTCCTCAAACTGAAACAACTACACTATAGAATACACATTAGCAGATACAGAATCCTGTTGCCTGCACACAATGCATTGTGCTTGTGTGTGACTTGCAACAGCATGATGTAAGTGAGCAGCAGTTTTACTTAAGCGATCGTCCAGTTTGTTTGTCTGGATGGCTCAGTTGATTAGACACTGGTCCACTGATCTCTTTATTATAAGTTAAAATCTGGCCCAGACCCATATAATTCTTAAATGTTCTTAAATGACAGCTCCAAGCCAGTAGAAATATTGGCAGGTAAAAGAGTTCTTGTAAGTAAAAATTCTGGCACACTGGTGGCAGTGATATTCTGGTAATTGGAATTGTTAACATTATAAATATACATTGTCCACTTTGTTTTGCTTCTTTTTCGTGTTTACACATTTTTAATTTTAGACAATGCCAGTTAAGTGTTATTAGGGATTGTATAGTTTTCTATAAATGACACATAATTAAATGATGACATATTAAAATGATAACACATAATAAACATAAAGGATTTTTGTGTGTTAACGTATATGATGATAATCTCCTGAACTGAATTTACAAGTCTGCTGTAACACAACTTCTCAATTTATCGAAACAGAAATACTCTGCTAAGAATTGTGAACAAATTTAGTGGTATGGGATCCATTCTGGGTGGAAAGTGAGTAGTAAAAAGAACAGTTCTTACTAAGGAGAAACTGAAAATTGGAGTAAGTGAAGAACACTCTTCTTGAAAATCCCCAAGAGGGCTTGCACAGGCAACAGCTATTTCAATGAGCTGAGCATGATATACTAAACTCTTAAAATTAAAACCATAGAAGGTCATTGTGATCCAGAAAGTACTGCTACATGATCATTAGATTTGAGTATGATCTTCCTTTGGAAGGGAAGTAAAGCCAATGGTGCTGTGTTGTATATTTAGGCGCATTAAAGAAATCTCAAGCCTAATAAAGAAGTCTGATCAAAGTTTAGTGGTCTTTCAAGTCAATATAGAATGGGACATTGAGAATGACAGTTAAATAACATCCATTAATAACAATTCTATTTATTAATTAGTAAATACATTCAGATGATTAGGACCTATATTTTTTCAACAAACAATAAATGCAGAGAGATATTGAAATGTCTTCCACTTTTTTATTGAATAGCTCATTGAGTTCATCTTGATTTTTGCAACTGCACTGAGCATATTCAACTGTACTGAGAAGAGTCAAGTTTAATTCATAATAATTTTGAAGATAGGGTGATATATCTAGGATTATGATCTTCAGGGTGATTAGTAAAGGAGTGTAGCCCTTATGATCTCCTGGTTTAACTACTTGCAATTTTTATCTATGGCAGAACTTGAAAGTTAAGTGTGCAATAAATCCTTATTCATTGAAAGAATTAGGGAATCAATCGGGTGAGAAATTCTTTCAATTTAAATATTGAACTCTCAAATGTAGAAGCAAATTTCCTGAGAAGATTCCAAAAATGTGTGTCTAGAGGAGGACATTTCAATATCTCTTATGGTAAGATAGATGCATATTAGTATTGAAAAAGTATGAGGATGGGAAATGTTTGTGAAAATTTCACACCTTGATAGAACAAACCGAGATTACTGGTAAGTGAGTGGCAGAGTGGTGGCCACAGTTTGAGGGAAAAGCAATATAGAAGCACTGTACTCCCCTCGCCTTTGCCCAATTTTGTCATAATTCTTTTATTCCATTTGTACTTTTAAATCTTCATTTTTAATTAAGTATTCCTAGAACTATAGGGTGCTTTGTAAGAGACTGAACTTAAAATTACATAATTTCTTGGTTATCTAATTAACATTTTTATATGAAAATTGTTTCTCATACTTTACTGTATAATCTAAATAGCCATCCTAAGTTATAGTTAATTGTTCTGGGGTTTGCAACTCATTTGACTGAAGCATCATCTAAGATTTGAACATTGAAGTTTAACTAGGTTCATATGGTAGTTGCTGTTCCCATTTTTGGTTTAAGAATGAGTACATGTAAAATACATAAGTAGATTTTAAACACACTTCTATACCGCTGGTGAAACAAGTAATTTACTTTGTTGGAATACACAACATTTTCTATAAGCTTTTTCTTCCATTTTTTTAATTTTATTTTGTTCAAGCCATTCCAATGCATATTAACTTATTCATATTGCTAGAATGTGCAGGAGTACAGATGGAGTTTAAAGTTTTTTGTTGTTATACACTAAACTCTCACTAATTCAGCCATTCCTTGCAGATATGAGTGCCAGATTAGCAAAAGTGCCAGATTATTGATTTGTTAATGTTTGGCTATACTTCAATTTATATACAAAATTTTACATTTGGGTGTACATTCAGTATCACTCACTATAAAACATGTCCTGAATTTTTAGTTGCCGCAGTAATGATCTGCAATGGTAGCATGCTTTATCATGCAACTGCTTTACAGCTTATCCAAAATTTTGAGTTTGTGATTGAGGACTAACAAAACATGTTTCCTTTTAGAAGTCATTGTATGTACTGAACTCTAAGGTAAGCCACAAATTCAGTAACACAAGTAACAGTCGTATACAATAACAATAAAATAATTGACACATTGCTGTGCATCATTTCCACTTTTAACATTACACGAGCTACAAGAGGCCAGATGTGGGCCTGTTTACTGAGAAGTCAGACCACTGAGGGTCAGATTAGCAAGAGTTTAGTGTATTTGTTTTACAGTGAACAGATTTTAAAAGTAAATGCCCATTGCAATGATCGTGGGGACAGAAATAGTGAACATGTGGAGGGATTGGGTTGAAAGTTCGCTAACTAAAAGAGTATGTGAATGATCATGAACTATTGTAGGAATATAATCAGATTGTTAAATTTTTCTAGGGTAAAAATCAATTGTAAAAATTGCTGTAAAAAGAAACACTGGCCGCACAACAATACATTATATTTAAAATGAGATAATGATGACCTGAATATGAACTCTCATTTTAAATTAAAGATTTTAAATTAAACTTTCTTATCTATGCCTCACATGTTAGGGTATTATATAAACAATTTTGCATTATATTACATTATATATAAAAAGGAACTGCTGCTCACATTTTGTGTGTGTCTTTAGTTAATTACAATTCAGCCTGGAACTTTGGAAGAGACGTCAATTTTCATAAATATTGGAATGAATACTTGATCTACATATCTTAGAAAGTTATAGTATATGCTAATATGTTAAAACCAAAGTTGTTGGTTACCAAAGAGATAAATTCATATTGAATTTCAACACTGGTGTTGCCAAATGTAAAATTCTGCTGGTCTTAGAAGGGAAATTAATATAAAGAAAAATATATGGTAAACTGTGTGCATTGGCTGCATATTACATCAGTGTAGTTCTGTGTACACTTCCGAAATTAAATTATGCTTTATACTAACTAAAAGTTTGTTTTGCTAAGCATCATTAGAATATTAAATATTAGTTCACACTGCATTTTAAAAAATGTTATGTATCTATTGTGACAAAAATGACAATGTGAAGATCAACGTAACTCACTTTGACACTAAAATTGTTAGCCCAGTACTAACTTGGAATAACTTAAATATGAAAAGCAGAAGCATTATTAATAGTGAAGTATTCTTCATATTTGAGTTTGATTTATGAGTCACTATGTTTACACTCAAACTTCACTTACTTGTTGTTGTATAATTGAAACGTTTTCAAGATCATTCGATCTCATCCTCAGCTGTTTGGTGACTGAAAACTCAAATTGGAATAACTTCTTTAATGCTTCTCAATGTCTCTGTTGCATTTGCACAGCTTGTAATTTTTCTTATGTGCATACTTTGCCGTTTTACACTGCTCTGCTTGTCAAATCTGACACTACTACTCTGATATTCTCTGTTGAACTCTCCCTGCAGACTGATCACTATGGGTCTGGAATGTACTGTACTGCTTGCAGACTGACACATTACTTCCATGCTCTATTACAACCTCTATGCTCCGGACTGTGAACTGCACTGACTCCACTGCTAGACTTCACATCACCTTTTATATTCCACTGGGCATGGTGAGAAGATCATGGAATTTGAAGTTCTTAAGTTCGTATATTTGAATGCTCAAGAATAAAATCCATGCAGTAATGATGCAGCTCACTTCTGGCTTTGTGATGTCAGGTAGTGGCTGTCCTTGATTTTTTCTTCTCACATTGTCAAACAACAAAGGTGGTACAATGGTCTGACTCTTTTACACTCTAGGCACCGCCATCGCCATACAGTATATATAATATCAAAATTTCATGAAAGAAAATGTCTATGGCACCATTTTGATGGAAAATTATTGTACAAATTTTTAGTCTGATTTATAAATGAAGGCTTTTTGTCTGAATTTTGGAAGAAAACAAGTATCCAATTATTTGTCATATATATATATATATATATATATATATATATATATATATATATATATATATATATATATATATTACTTGGCTGGAAAAATGTCTTGGCTATTTTTTCAAAGTGTGTTGTCCAATGAATTGGGTGTGTCAATCAAAAGAGGATAATCTGAATGTTCAGAAGTAAATATTACTGATGAGCATTTATGCCACTCACGTGGATTAGGTTAGAAGCTTCTGTCTTCAGATGGTGCATAAGTATTTTGAACATAAGGATGAAATAAAAATGAAAAGTAGAAATGGGGAGGGGGGAGGGAAAAGAATGCTTCACTACTCTGGGCATAGTAATTCAATTTGCAGAGCAATATTTTGCACTTTTTTGGTTAAAGACCGTCTTCTAAGACCGTCAGGATTATAGCCATCAGTGCTTTGTTATTCTTTCTTTTGGTGAATCATATTCACTTTGTTTACTTAGAAACTCCAGTGATATGTTTGTACCTTTAAGTCAGAAGTGACATTCCAAGTTTATCATGAATGTTAAAGTTTATGTTCTACTTAATTTATTAAAGTTTTTTATTTACAAATTTCTCTTTCCATATATAATCTTTTCCTAATAGGTGCATAGAATGCAAAACCTACCTGAGAGATCAATTAGGTAACCTTGATGAAAAACAGCTGATTAAGAATATGGAGGGATCTTCCTGAAATTATTTTACTTTGCCAGATCCATTCACTGATATGCATTAACTTCAATTATTTTAAAACGAATAACTAGAGTAGTTTCAATTGGTGTTCATGATGAAGTAAGATTGTCTTAGGTTATTAACCACCTGTTGACTGTGCTAAATTAAATCATCGCCAGTAATTGAGCTCTAGACAAGTTGCTTATAATGCAGATTTTTGCTTTATTTATTTTGAATGAAGCAGATAACATATTTCCAGAAATTACAACCAGTAAGGATAACCCTACTACAGGTAAGGATCAATTGTGGCTGTATGTAATATGGGCAAATAAATGTTATTTATTTTTAAACAATTAGATACCTAATTCATGTTTAATATGCATTCAAAGAAGCTCACTTCTGCTGAAAATTTACTTTATGCCAGTTAGGTTTAGAAACAGTCAGCAGCTAGAGGTTAATGACCTGAGCAGAGTACGAGGATAGATCCATAAGTTTCTGGTCTTCACCATTTGCTAGATGTGTTAAAGAAAAACAAATATTTTATTTTTAATAAGTCACCCTTTTTGCAATGTGCTTTTCATGTAGAGTATCTTTGAATTAACATTTCAGTCCACCCAAAAAATAGTCTGGTCTTATCTGTAAAATGGGCATAAGCAACATACATCACTTCTTTGTGGCAGTTAAATTTCCTTTCTTGAGGATCCTTCTAGAATTTTGAGCAGAGAACATAGTTACTGGAAGCTAGATCTGGGTTTTAGGTTGGGTGGTTGATCTATAAGTGACATTTTCTATAGCTTTCTTTGACTCAAGAATTGTGCTTGCAGGTGAGTGGTTGGAAACAAGGCACAAACCTTTACTCATTTTTTCTCACCTTTTTTCTTTAGTGGGAGCTTGTAGTCTGTGCAGTAAGTTAGCTTACTTACCATTTATTGCGGTGTTCTCTGCTCAAAATCAATGGGAAGTGTTCCTTCAGAGTCCAAAAGATGATGGCCATGATATTCTTGTTGACTGAGTTAAAATAGCCTACAAAGATGGTGTTTTGCTAGATTGTATAAACCACTCCATTAATTCTTGTTTGGACAAGGGATCATAGTAGATGATCTTAGTTTTCTCTCTTGTAATTGTCTGCAGTACGTACCTCTCATTGCAAAGCATTAAAAATGCCTGATTACAGATGACTCATTGCTTTTGCACTGAGGAGAGAAGTCTATGCACCCGTCTTCCTTTAACCTTATTAATGCTTAAATGTTCAGGAATAATTCAATTATTTCAATTCCTTTCTTGGAAGTGTTGTTATAATAAATAAATTAATTAAGTTATTATAACAACACTTTTTCAACACTTCCAAGAAAGGAATTGTAATATTAAGCTAACAAGTCTTTAAGAAGTGAAAATTATACCACCTGATCGTACGGAGTAAAACAGCTGACAATATGGCGGACGAGGTAACCTCTAAAATTTAAAACCCATGATGGATTCAATGAATATTTTGGCAATAAGCAAGACATAAAATTATTCTTAAAACTTCAAGAAAAGAAGAGAAACGTTTTTTCAAATATAAAATTCATAAAACTGTGTTTACGGAATAAAGTAACACCATGATTTGTCCGGAAAATAGTCAAACAAGGCAGCGCAAATCAACAACAAAAGGCTGCTGTTTAAAAATTAAAAGTGTTGTTTAGTGTCATTAATAATTCAATTATTTGTTTAGCTTTGAGCCACTGTTCTTCCATAAGCAATGACCTGCATGCTTTCTATGTTGATGCTGTTTTGACGTATTTGAAAATGTTTGGCCCATTCTTTTATGGTAGAATAGGAGGGTGATACTTGCCCATATGCATTGTTTGATCACTGCTTAATTTCATTTGGAGTAAGATATTAACTGCTCAATATCCAGTTTTGAACTTGTCCAAATTTTGTGTGCATAGCCTTCTTTAACTACAGTTTAACCTGCTTTGTACGTAACCCAGTTATACATACATATAATAGTTATATGTAAATATTTGCAGGTCCTGGAAAAATTAATTTAGAAACATGTTAACAGAACCTTATTTAGATGTAATGCATTTGTACATAATTTGCTGTTATAATATTAATGAAATACAACTGAGTTTTACATAATTACAAGGGCATACAGCATACACTATTTTAAAAGAAACTCAAAATGTATTTTCCTTATCACTGCTGACATGTTACAAGCTGATTTAGCCACTTTTGGCCACAGAAACAAAAGACAGAGCTTGTATATTTTTTTGGTGTGATGGTGTGATAGCAACAAATTAGAAGTAAATATAATTTTTGATATCTGTTTTTTCACTGTTCAACAGCAGTTCTGTTTTTCAGTTCTCCACTGCCTTTAATCAGCCATGGAGAAAATATAAAAGTAAATGCTATGCATTAGATCAGAAAGTAAAATTCGTTCAAGAGGTGGCACTTAATGCACACAAAACTAGAACTGCTTCCAACTTAAGAATTGCTTATACATAATGTGTACAGAATGCTATTTTTGATGAGTTTTTAAAATTGGGTACAGTATCAACTAAATGCAGCAATCAGCAGATGGGAGGCAAAATGATTTGGAAATGCATTTTTCATATGGTTCCATCAGAAATGGGCTGCAGCTTTACCAATGGGTGACAATATGCTGAAAGTAAAGGGGATAGATTTAGCTGAAGTCGCAAATATCTAGGTTAATCTCAGGGCTTGATCAGGTTGATTACAAGGATTTAAAGATCATCCTGGAATCACAGGGAAAACAATTTGTGGCGAGTCAAATGCTACGTATGACATCACAGTGCAGCACCGAAAACAAGAGATTCAACCAGGAATCATGACTGTCAGACTCAAACCATCAGTTGTGATGAGACTGGTCTGTTCTACAATCTCGTTCCCAGCAAGACATTAGCTGAAATGCATGACTCATGTCCCGGAGGGAAGAAAAGTAAAATTTGCATAACAGGACTTTTTGCTACAAGTGCAGACAGATTCGCTTCTGCCACTTGTGATAGGAAAATTGGTGATGAAAATATGAAAAGCGTGATTAAACAAAACCTATGGAATATAATTTTAATGGAAAGAAACTGGGACATTGAATGAAAGAGAAATAGAAGACACATTCTCCTCAAATAATTTTGGAAAATGTTTGAGTGGAATGCTTTTCTTCCTAACTATACCGGTCATCTATAGCCACTTGACTTGTGCATCATTGTAAATTTCAAAGTTTATTATAGAAAAATGCTGGTTCACTATTTAATAACTGACTGATACAGGAAAAGAAATCTCACCCTTAGCTTGCTATGAGGCATGGAACTTATTTCGGCTACTGGAAGCAGGTGTCACCCTCTACAATCAAACATTATTACTTCAAATCTTGTATCTTAAGAGTGGTGATGGTACTGATGGTGATGAAATTGTGCGTATAAATGAACTAGCTCGATAGGAGGGGTGCTAATTTCAAGACCTTTGTACATTTTGATGGCAGTGCAGCTATGTGTGGGGAAACTTAGGATGAGTAGGTTATTGCTGCAAAAACATGGTGGTTTTTGAAAAAAAAAAAAAAAAAAAAAAAGTAGTGGACCAGCATCAAATGAAACGGAAATAATGGGGATCATGATTCAGATCTTGAAGTACCTAAAATGGGTAAAATGTTGAGTGCATAAACATGTAATGCATGTTTTATTATTATTATTATTATTATTATTATTATTATTATTATTATTATTATTATTATTATTATTAGATAATGATTATCCGGTCTTGTAGGCCGTGGTCTAGTGGAAAATATTCTTTCAGATGTTTTGTTCGAAACTGTGTTGAACATCCTCAGTGGCGTGGCTGTAACACTCGTACTTTTGGCTACGACTGATACCAATCTATCATTATCTACCAAATGACTCCAGCCGTGAAAGCCTACACACTACAATTATTATTATTATTATTATTATTATTATTATTATTATTATTATTATTATTATTATTATTATTATTAATTCAAGTTACAAGTAATTTTTCTTCTTCCCTTTGATAAACATGTAAAGGTCCAACTATATTTCTGAACAGCTAAAGACAACAGTGGAAGTTATAACTGCAATTATTTACCTAACAGATATGATATGACTCCACAACAGGGTTTTAGGCAGGTGATTATTGTTATCGGCAGGACCAGAAGCTTATTGACTATCTTTTACCAAGTATTACTGATGTCATTCCATTTGTCTTTACTGTCAGGTGTATTTTTTTTTTTTTTTGTGTGTGTGTGTGTGTGTGTTAAGGTGGAGCTTATGTTTATAATTTTTTTTTAACAGGACTTATGTTTATACCCTCTTTTTAAGCTACAATAGTCATATTGGTAGCCTCTAATGTTGACCTTCATTGCCTATCGAGAATGGATGCCATTATATTTATGGTTTTTCTTTGGGTTTTATACACTAATTCACACACAAACTCAATTAGACATTCTTAGTTCAGGTTGGTGACCTAATAGAATAACCTTGACTAGAAGAAAAAAATGTTACTGTCCAGCTAGAGATCAATTCTGGGACCCCTTGCATAGCAAGCCGATGTACTAAGCAGAGGCCAATCTATGGTTTTTGTATTAATTCCTAGAATCTCACTAAATGCCCTGCTACATATAAATCTGTGGACAGAAGTAATGTTTCTTTTTGTTGACCTTAACACTCAATAGATACTCTCATGATTCAGCAGTGAACAACATACAGTTGAAGTCTATGAAAGATTCAAAAGACAATGAAATTCAATGTTCACTTCCCAAGTTTTCATTTATTCTTATAGTGATACTTTTCCAGGCAAGTATCAAACAATGGTGTTTCATAGGAAACACACAACACACATACTGCCTTGCAGTATATTCAGTGGAAGCAAAGAATCTTCATATGCACATAATTTGTAAAATTATGTAACATATTAAGCAAAAGTTATCCTCTACTTGACCAGAAATCCGGAAGTATGACTTGAGTTTGCTAACATAAATATTATTCCAATTGGCATACTTTACTATATTTAGATTCCAATAATGATATTAATTGATTTTTCAGTTTTGCTTTAAATTTAAACACTACATAATCCATAGTATTATGTTCCCTTCCCTCTATACTTCCTTCTATGCGTTGAATTTTTAGTATATATATATATATAATACTGATTATCAACGGGAAGTGGGCCGCGCCGTGGCTCAGTGGTTAGACCACTTGGCTCTCACCAAGGTGGCCCGGGTTTGATCCCAGGCGACCGCAAAGTGAGATTTGTGGTGGACAACACAGCACTGGGGCGGGTTTTCTACGGGATCTCCAGTTTCTCCCGCCATTTCATTCCACCGGTGATCCATCTTCATCTCATGTATCATATGTGCCGTATGTAGTAAAAGCGGGCGTTAAGCACTACACAGACACACACACACATATACACACACACACACACACACATATCAGCGGGAAGTGGCCACTGTTTGATATAAAATTTAAAACATTATTATTTAATAAGCACACCATATTGCTAGGCCGTAATACAAAATCCATAACATTTTGGCCATTTTGCTAACAAAGGTAAGATCTCCTACATTTTCACCATACTTGCACCTTTAAAGTATACACTTAACAAAATTCTATAAATTTTTCACTCGCCTTATCTATGCACTTGTCGCTGCTATGCCTGAAAAGCTTACCATTTGTTCTTATATCATATCCAAATATTGTATTACTGATTACATTAACGTCATTCTCTCCTATCCTAACAATAAAGTCCCCCATTATTATAACCTCTTATTTCCATGTCATGCTCTAAAGAACATGTATGGATTATGATATTGTAAAGTTACTGGGGCTTATATGCTACGCCTAAACATACTTCGTAATACTGTCCTCAATCTGTGTATTTTCAATTGTTACCCAAAAACATTTCTCATTTTAGAATAATCATAAAACATCCTGGAAGTTCTGATATACATTGAATTGCATATCTCAGAACTGATAAAATTCATTTTATAAGTACTTTGATTGTAATATGAGCATTAGAGAATTCTAAGTTTACAATTTTTCACGAATCATAACACAATAGGTAAGACACTGAAATATACCTAAGCATAAACGTTCAGAAGCACATTACAGTCATGCAGTGAAATAAATTCGTAATTTAAATGTGAAATAAAACCTACCAATAAAGTTCATATTACTTGAAAAACTTTTTATAATTTATCTTTAAATATTTAAGAAGAATTAGTACTTTTAATGAACATAATATAAACACCATATTAAAGCACAGGAGAGTTGAAACTTCCACTGCTAGTATGCACACTTCGGAAACAAAAATATTTTAAGACGGAGAGTCTTGAAGCAAGTTCAGTGGATAAGAGAGTTTGTATATATTTAAGTCCATCTTAAAAAGGAAGCAGATTTTTTTTTATAGTGCCTCTGTCAAACCTTTCCATTTTATAAGGAAAATTTTTTGTCTTTCTTAAATATTATCATGGATATTCGAATATTCTGCAAAAAAGATGGTTTGAGCAATATTTCACCCACTTCATTCAATTGTCTAGCAGGTTAAAGATACGATTTTCATGAAGTCCTCTTCAGTCTGATTTAAGTTGTTATGCTCAAGAAGCTTTTAAAACATTCCTTGTGTAATTTTCTGAGACTTCTTCTGCACCATGCAGCATATAAATAAATACATTTTTAGGAAGCACATGGCCACAGTGTGATATGTTTACTTGAATCCTCTCTAGTCATAAAAATCCATCTTTTTGACAACTGGTACCGTTTTCTGCTGTTGTCTCTGCACCTTGAATGCAGTCACAGAAAAATAAATATATCCCAATGTGAAATTATCCTTAGGCAAACAGAGACAGATGAATCAGGTTTAAGGGTGAGGTATAATATGTAAGCATTAGCAGCTTGTGAATGTGCTTTTTGAGTGTTCTCAAAATTTTGGTGGCTGGCCCCGTAGCTCAGTCGGTAGAGCACCTGCCTGCCGTGCTAGGGGTCCCGGGTTCGATTCCCGGCGGTGGGGGTGGGGATTTTTCTCCAACCAAGATAATTCCTCATCTTCCCCAGAGTCTGGAAGTATGAATGAGAGTGTGAATGTGTGCGTGATCTAATGATTAAAACCTAACGTTTACGAGTTAACACCCTCAACGTGTTCCAAAGGAGAACAGCCGCCGATATGACCATTGTAGTTAAAGGTGGGGTATAAATGGAACAAATAAAAAAAAATGGTTAGACGAACCTGAAAATGTGAAATAGTAACTGTTTATGGTTATCAATATACTGATACAATGCAGCCACTCTTAACAGCATCATATTAACTTTCATTAAGAATTTTTCTACAATTAAGTCAATTTTGTCAAATGAAGTAGGACAACAGACTTCAAGCGAATTTAAGGGAATGGGATGGAATATACCGAATCTATTTCTGGGGTGGAAATATTAAGTTGACAAAGTAGATAAAGCATTCAGATTTTACCAAAAATATAGTAATTAAGCAGTATGTACATGTGTGTTTTCTGACATCATTAAGAAGTACAGCATATAAGGGCCATCCATAAAGTTCACAGTATAACTTGAAAACATGAGTCTTAAAGGGGCCAAATTACTGTGATAATTGTTAAGTATCATCCTTCTGATGGCGTATTGTCATTCTTTAGATGCTTAAGTGTGTTTGTGATGTAAACAGGTAGTGTTAACATTTTCCACCAAGACAAAGCATATGCAAGCAATGTTAAAGCACTTCATTTTCTAGGATATAACTGCAACAGAAATATATAAATAGTAGATTCAACATTAAAGGATTGAAGGGTTGACTATCAATGAAAGGACATGTAAACAATGTAACAAATAAGATCAAAAATATTAAAAGCAGAAGCATTATTAACAGTGAAGTATTCTTCATATTTGAGTTTGATTTATGAGTCACTATGTTTACACTCAAACTTCTTACTTGTTGTTGCATAATTGAAACGTTTTCAAGATCATTCGATCTCATCCTCAGCTGTTTGGTGTTGTTTTTTTTTTAGTCGCCAAACAGCTGAGGATGAGATCGAATGATCTTGAACGTTTCAATTATACAACAAGTAAGTGAAGTTTGAGTGTAAACATAGTGACTCATAAATCAAACTCAAATAAGATCAATATAAAAAAAATCTTAAAATGCCTAGCAGGAAAACAATGGGGTGGAAATATGGACCTCCTTAATAACACATATAAAGCATACATAAAACCCAACCTACTATTTGGAGGAGAACTGTTGGCAACAATAAACAAGAAACTCAAAAGGAAAGTAGAAACTTTACAAAACAATTCACTAAAAATAATAACAGGAGCTGTAAAAACAACACCAATTGCCATACTACAGATCTTCACAAGAAATATGGCCATGGAACTGGAACATGAATTAAGGCAATTACCCTAGCACAAAAAGTGCAAGTTAACAGAAATAGACACAAGTGGTATCACACAGCAGATAATATAAGCAATCTAAAAACTCAAACAAGCCTCAGAACATACATCAATAACTCAAAACACAAGAACATAATAGTAACAAATATAACAACAATAAAGGAAATGAGCCTAACAGAATATATTGATATACATTATAAGAATGATCTGATATATACAATACATAAGCAAAACAACTTAACAGATGAAATGAGAGCAATAGCCACAGAAAATGAAAGCTATCCAGAAAAAGAATGGCTCCGAATATATACAGATGGATGCTTTATTAACAAACAAGATGCAGGTGCAGGAGTATACTGCAAACGTTTTTCATAGTATCTAACACTAGACGACACTTCAAACCATTATGATGGAGAACAACAGCCATAAAAATAGCACTGCAGAACATCCTATACAGACCGTACATAAAGTAAAACATAGTTACCTTAACAGATTCAAAATCAGGCATAGATGGAATTTTAAATTATAAAAACAAAACAAGAATCATCAAAGTAATAAAAAGTTTAATTAAAGCGGTAGAATCAAGAAATCGTGTCACCCTGCAATGGATTGGAGCCCATGTTGGACTTTTAGGTAATGAACATGCTGACCAACTAGCAAAAAAAAAGGTGCAATTCAAAATATAAAAGCTGTAAGACAAATTGAAATTAATAAAACATTAAACAACATTAAACTACATTTAAAAGACAGCAGAGACTTGATGAAGAAGATAAACTAAAAGACAAGGATTATAAGAACATTGGAGACAAAACTGACATACAAAAATTGCCAAGAAAGACTGTAGTGGCCCTATTTAGAATGGAAACTGGCCATGATTGTCTTGCAGAACACCTTTATAAAATACACTGCATAACTACACCCAAGTGCACTATCTGTAAAGAGTATGTCCTCATGAACAATCATCATTTGGACAAATGTAATGGTCTCAAAAGTGAGAACCTACAGGCTTTATATTGGGAAGTCGGGGGGAAAATGATGCAAATCAACTAATCCCCAGTGCCATTTGTCAACAACAACATTAAAGGGTTCTTTTTTATAACTTGTGATGATAAAAAGTGGGCTGCTGAATTTTATGTATGGCCATACATCCATTAAAGATGAGTGTTCAGGACAAAAGACAAAATGGTGATAAAATTTGCATTGCCATACTCATTGATTGGTGATTGAAGGTACATGAATAGACTATTGCAAAGACTCAAAGTTCACTATATCAAATTTGGGTAAGAAATACCATTCCATGGTGCTATTGTTGCTAATAGTTGATAATAGTTGATAATAGTTGATTCAACACACATTTGAATGTACATCTCTCAAGAATGTTTAGACTTAGAGTCAACATGAAAAATTCAATGCAATTTAATGTCAGGACGGCACTTTGACCATAGTAGCTCAATGGGTTAGAGCGACTGGACGGAAACTAGGAGGTCCGTGGTTCAAATCCCGGCCATGGCATTGAATTTTTCGTGTTGACTCTATCAAAAAACTTAGCCTATATATGCCTAGTGTGAAGAAATGATTAATTTCCATCAATCAACTAAAAAAAGTGTTTAGACTTTACACAAATAAAAAAGTTTGCCACTTAGGCTTCACTTATCTTAAATTGGTGTTGATACTTCTTTTCAAATGGAAATCGATTTCTCAAACAGATCGTTTGCGTCCTCAGTCCACAGATAAACTCTGTTCACTGTAGCTAGCTTCATTTTCTACGTAATCAGTGTTAGACTTGTTTACATCTAAGACAATAAGTTCCTCTGATTCATTACAGTTGATAAAATATGGATTTGTTCATCAGAGTGAAGGAGCAGTACAAATAGTGGGTGGAAACACATTAAAGTTCACTAAGGAAAGCAAAATTTTTTCCATCTGCATGAAGTCATGGATATGGTTTCCTAAGGTTTTTATAATATGGTGTTCATAGACAACCTTCAGAATCATAGAACTATCACTGGGTAGTATTATGTTTCACTTCTGAAACAGGTGGAAACCTGCTATTCAGGCTAAACATATACACCT
Organism: Mantis religiosa; assembly: GCA_030765055.1. NCBI lineage: Eukaryota > Metazoa > Arthropoda > Insecta > Mantodea > Mantidae > Mantis > Mantis religiosa. Next base: position 92,470,220 of record CM060947.1, on the reverse strand, counting down.
TGCAAAACGGAAAGTTCTCTTTCATCATGATACAGCACATAAGTCCCTGAGAGTGTTGCTCCTTTGCTTCTCTGTGTTACCACATGCACCAAATTCAATGGCTTTGGCTTGAATACATTTGTTCTCAAATTTAACTTGTGGATTTTAAGCAAATGAGATAAAAGCCAAGGCCGATGTTTATTTTGTACATGTTATTCTAATGTGTATTGAAAGCTGAACTAAATATTTTGAATTATAATAACAGACTTATGTAGGGGGCTGGACTGAAAGTCATTTCTCTTGAGTTTTGTGTTTTCGTGGTAAGGCCAAGGTTTACTGTCTCGTGTATTATCTGTACCAAAATGCACCCATTTTCATTGCACCCTTTTCATTGCAACTCAATCAAAATAAACCTTTTTCAGAAAGTTGAAAAGAGACTTAAACTCTCCTTTTAAAAAAAAATGCACTTGCGCACAAACATACCAGATCAATGGTTTTTAAGTATGCTTGCTTAAAAGTGACAGCCAAATGTAAGGAGATTTATGGCATGTAAAACAATTTCTGTGAAATGAAATACTATCACACTAGCAGAGTTGATATGATTCTAGCAATTTGCAGCATCATTAAGAAACCACATATTTAACATGCACACATCCCAGCACTAATAAGGGAGAAAATTTGTTTATATGTGGAGTTGCAACTTTAAAACCCACTCCAATTTTGAAAATTATTTTGCATTTGCAAAGCCTTTTTCTTTCTGATGGAAATAAGCTGCAAAATACTTTCCTAATTTCAATTCCTGGATTACTTAAGGATTAAAAAGGATACACAGTAAGCCTATGTACAGGAATATGGAACTTATGGACTTATAAAATGAATTTGGAAGCCTTTAAGCTTAATTGAGGTTGCCTTGAAGTATAAAATAATTGCTACTCCACAGAATATGAATGTAAACTAAGAGAAATGCAGCTAATATTTCGTTCTAAAGTAATATATATATATATATATATATATATATATATATATATATATATATATATATACGAGGGCTATCCAGAAAGTAGATTACGTTTTGGAATAAAAAGTAAACAAAGTATAGGAAACAAATTTTATTATATACAGATGAAAGCCACACTCAAATACTACTTTTCGACATAGTCACCATTCAAATTAAGGCATTTATCGTAGCGATGCACGAGCTTGGAAATTCCTTCGTCGAAAAATTCGGCCGCCTGCGCCTTCAACCACTTCATTACCTCTTCTTGCAGCTGTGCGTCGTCATCAAAACGCTGCATAGCCAGCCACTTCTTCATTGCTGGGAATAGGTGGAAGTCGCTCGGTGCCAGGTCGGGACTGTACGGCGGATGAGGAAACAACTCCCACTTAAAAGATTCAAGAACTTCACGAGTGACATTTGCCGTGTGGGGCCGGGCGTTGTCGTGAATCAACAAGATCTTAGAGCTCAACATTCCTCTGCGCTTGTTTTGAATGGCTCTTCTGAGTTTTTGGAGAGTTTGGCAATACCTTTGAGAGTTTATTGTAGTGCCTCTTTCCAGGAAGTTCACCAAAATCACACCTTTTCTGTCCCAAAAAACAGTCGCTATCATCTTCCTTGCCGACATTGTTTGCATGCATTTCTTGGGTTTTTGGGGAGAACTTGTGTGCCCCCACTGCATTGATTGCAATTTCGTTTCACAGTTCACGTGTTTCACCCATGTTTCGTCACCAGTAACGATGCGATCGAGTAAAGAGTCACCATCCTTATGGTAAACGTCCAAAAAGTTCAACGCTGCAGCCATTCGCTGATTTTTGTGGTCCTCTGTCAAGATTTTTGGAATCCATCTTGCACAAAACTTGTGGTAACCAAGCTTTTCGCTGATGATTTCGTGCAACAAACTTCGCGAAATTTGTGGAAAACTCAAAGAAAGTTCCGTTATTGTGAATCTTCGATTTTCACGGACTTTAGCATCGACTTTTTCGACAAGTTCGGCAGTCACTATGCTGGGTCTCCCACTTTGATCTTCGTCGTGAACATTGGTTCGGCCATTTTTAAATCTGATGACCCATTGACGCACTCCACCTTCAGTGATAATGTTGTCCCCATACACTTCACAAAGCTGCCGATAGATTTCTATCGGTTTACAGGTTTTTGCAGTCAGAAACCTTATTACTGCACGCACCTCGCAGCTCGCGGGATTTTCAATTAACGCAGACATTTCAAACCGTCACAGTATCTGAACGGAGCACAGCACGAACCTCTCACTAGCACGGCTAGATGCCGACTGAGCTGCGCAACGCTCTGACCCCAAGATGGCCGCGCTAGCCCCGCCCCTAGCGGAAACAGACGAAAACATAATCTACTTTCTGGATAGCCCTCGTATATATATGGGTTATATCAGGGTTCATAAGGGTTGGTTGATAAGGGGCCTCAAAATAAAATAAAAAAATATTTTCTTTATTTCTCAACATAATCTCTAGAAAGGCTAATACATTTGTCCTATCAGTGTTCTTATTTAATTAAACCATCTCTGTAGTGTGATTTATCATGGTTCTCAAAATAGCTGTTTACTGCATCAATGACCTTGTTGCTGTGAAATCTTCCAGCCTCCAAGAAATTTTTTGAGGTTTGGGAACAGGTGGTAGTCACTACGTGCTAGATCTTGCGAATAGGGTGGATATTCAAGCAAATCAAACTTTTATTTGCACATTTTTCCCATTGCAGTGACTGAACAATGGGCCAGAGCATTGTCGTGAAGAAACAACAAGTTTTTTCTCTGCCAAACGAGGTCTTTTTCTTTTCACCTCATTACTCAAACGCTGCAGTAAGCTTTCGTAGTAGTCACCAGTGATACTTTTACCCTTTTCCAAGTAATCAATAAAAATAATTCCCTGTGCATTCCAGAAAACACTGGCCATAACCTAGTTAGCTGATAAAATTGACTTTGCCTTTTTAGAATCGGATCACCTAGTGGAATCCACTGTTTTGAGTGTGATTTACTATTTGGAGTATAGTGATGTATCAATTTCATCCATGGTAATAAGCCATCTCAAAAATTCACTGGGATTTTTACGGTATAGCTCTAAATTCTTAACAGGAAGTTTTTCTTTACAACTTCTGATCAGGTGTCAACGTGCACAGACCTTGTGAAAGCCTCAAACATTACATAAAATATTACCTGGACGTTCTTTTGATGTGTTTAAAGCCTCTGCTATCTCAAACAGCTTTAATCTACAGTCTTCCAGTACTAAATGATGAATTTTTTCAATGATCTCTGAAGTTGTGATTTCCACAGGGCGTCCAGAGCGAAGCTCATCACTGGTGCTTATACATCTCATTTAAACTCTGCAACACTCCTTTTAATCATTGTATATGAAGGGGCAGAGTCTTTCAGTGTACTGACCATTTTCTCCTTGATTTCTTTAGGTATTAAGCCTGTCAAATGGAAGTATTTAATCACTGCTCGTTTTTCTAAATCATCCATTTTATGAAATCTCTACACTTGTCTTGATTAAAAGGCTGTCATTCAAAAACTAAACAAGCTATAGACCTATAACTATGGATATAAACTAGTCTAGAGTTAAAAGTTAAACTATATAATGCTATCCATCATACTGGTCCAGTGGCACCATCTTTATGTGAGGCCCGTGACTTATCAGCCAACCCTCGTATACTGGATTTGATTATAATGTTATAATACACATGCGGTATCAAGATCAAAATAGCTTTAATAATACTCATTTAAGAAAGTTCTACTTTTTTTCCCTTTTATATTTGTATTGTAAACTAGTTTGTTGGCAGAGCATGGTAAATAATTCTGTAAGGGAAACAAATTGCTAATATTTGAAATCTGAAACTTTGCATACTGTAACTTGTAAAGAATTATTTGACCATTTATATGGATTTTTACACAACCAAAGATTACATATAGTTCAAGCAACGAAAGACAGGATTGCAAGTAAGAAAGTTTGACGTGCTTATGTTTCACATTCTTTTGTGTGAATATCCAGTTAAAAAAAGCTGGTGCTGTAAGAAGTTGTACTTTTATGTGGAAATGAAGAGGATTTGCCATAAAAATCTCTATAATTGTACAATAATTTTATAGTCCACCTCCTTAGTGTGGGGGTAGCATGTCTGCTTCATGTTCAGGAGATCCTTATTTCAGTTTTGGTTAGGGTTAGCTTTCAGCATTAAGCATTAAGGTATTTCCCTCATTCTGAAAGAGGAATGTAGCTAACCTTTATGAACACTTGTATCTTTGAAGTTTCATTTCATCAATTTTGTTCATCATCTGATGTTATCTAATTGGTTAAAAGATAAAGGAATTTAATGAAGAATAGGGTGAGGTAACTGAACAAATTTTATCATATATGAATTTGTCATATAATTTGTTATGTATAACTGAACATTTTGACAATGTATATCTTGCAATAGCCATTAACGATTTCTCTAATTGTCAATTTACCTATCTGATTATGTTTTAACTACCCTAATTAAGATTACAGAAAGATTTAAGTGCAAGATTTCTGTTTGAATACATGCTTACAACAGTTTGCCTACCACAAAGGAATTATGTGTGAGTCACCCATTTCACTGATTTTATTTGCACAGCACCAGAATGTTCAATGACAGCTAAAAGTATCCCTTTGTTGTACTGTGCTGGGTTACAGACCATTTGATTTTGGCAGATTCCATTCAAGATTTGATTTGAGAGGTTTTGGTTTCCCAAATTGATGCTCTAATGATCCAAGGCTTCATAGACCTGAGTTACCCAACATTTATCTTTCAGAACAAGGGAAAACCCTGGATAAAACCTTGATCAACATTTGAACATGGGACATCTTGAATGGAGGCAGACAACACTACCCACACACCGCAAGTTGGGTGCTGTAGTGATAATATACCAGAATTATCCATATGCCTTTTTTGCTTAGGGCTTTGTAAATTTTAGCAATGAAAGCATGCTTTTTTGTGTTTCTTCAAAAATCTTAATTTTGAAGGGGAGGAAAAAAGAACCTCCAATACAATATTGTTTTCAAATGAACAATAAAATCAAAGCTAGGAAAATAATATATTAATTTATGATGGTCATGGCTGATTAATTAACTATATCTAATATATATCAAACATGTGACTGATTATGCTAGTGTTGAAAGAAACATTTAATTCACTTAACTTTGTACTTGATGTGGACAGCTGGATCAAGAAAAATTGTTAATTGATACACGTCTGATGGTCAGTACGAAATTAAAGCTTCGTTTTTCTTAGTTTTCAGCTTGTCCCTTATATGCTCAATTTCTTTGTATTTTTTGCTGGTTTTAATAAGAAATTTCCTTTTTGGCATCATATATATTGGGTAGAGGCGATATTATAGCATTAGTTTCAAGGGGAGATATAGGACACAAACACTTTTATTCTTCGAGATTTAACTGTATTGGAACACCACAGTGAAGCGAAAAATTAATACTTTTATTCTTGTTTCCCTTTTGTCTTTTTAATTGAAAAAGATGTCCTAGAACTCCATTTTTGGGCAAGTATTAGGGTACTTTAATTTCTTTTTTACAAATATTCAAAGAAAATGCTGCAAAGATCAAAACATTTCCTTTGATAATTTTTCAGAAAGCTCATTAATCTGGAGTTATTTTAATTTTGATTAAATTCATCCAGGAATTGCACAGGAATAACATAAATGAAAAACTTATAAAAGAAGTGTTTTTCTTTATGATATTTTTAATCAGGAGAAAGATCAATTAAAGGACTTGTTTATTACCTATCTTCCGTTAAAGTTATAGTTCACCTCTTGTCTTATGTATTCTAAAAGCATAAGCAGATACAAAGGAACTGAGCATAAGCTAGAAAATTGTTTGGAAGTAATATTGAGTAGTTTAAAATTTTGCATAACTTAAACATTACTATTTCTTAGGATGTCTTCTGTTGATCCAACAATCAAACTACTCAAGATAAGTGCACAGGAGCCTTTAGTGCAGTGATGCCATTTTTTGATACATTGTGTTACGTTTCTCTTCCTCCAACTTTGGTTTTGGGGGTGGTAGGACTATGTTAAATAGTGCTTTTAGAATAGACACTCTTTGAACAGTATGCTAATTGAAGAGTGAAATGTATTAAACTTTCTGTTGTCTCTATCATCTGTTCACTGTAAGAATAAAGTAAAAGTCAAAGAAGTATGTGCTGGAAATTAACCGCATTGGCTGGTGGGATTTAATAGTCCGTATTCTTCCACAATATAGCTCCATGGCTTATTAAGCTTCTTGCTTTACTTGCTTTCAATAAACCATTGAAGTTGTTATAATATAGACTTAACATAATAAAGTGATTACAGTAAGAACAATGACTCTCAAAAGTTCAAAAATGCACTGTTGAAGTAACAACAAAGATGGCATTTAAGCTCCAGTGATGACTGTTTTCGTGTGCATGTGCAAATGTTATGTTAACCAATGATATACTAGTGGCAGAGCTCATTGTTGAATGGGAGTAATACTTTATTCTTACAGGGTATAGATTATAGTAGCAACTATGTTTATATGTTTCATTGAATCAAAGAAATTGAAACTAATTAGGAAAGAATAAGATTCACACTTTAGTGGACCTTTGAATAGCAATTCAACTTCAAAACAGTTGAGAGGAAGTATTTTCTAAAAACTGTATTTTTCATATGATTTAGGGTGTTACTAATATTGGCGCTCTATAGATGTAAAAAAAGTAATTGCTACAGTGCTTTTATATCAGCTAAACTTTAAAAGGAAGTAAGGTTTCTGGTAGAAGGTGAGAGTTAGGTTGTAGAATATAGGTAAACTGGAGACATGGGGTAGATTGAAAAACAAACAAAATTTTACAGAGAAATTAAAAGGGATTTTGATAGGGAGAAATGTGTAGACCATTGCATTAAAGGAAAAATGAATAAGAATAGACATGATATAATACTTAATGGGTCTAAAGGAGGACAAAAGGTGTACGCAAATTATGTAGAAAAAAAGAAAGTACATATGTGTGACAGAATGTAAAGATATAAATAAATGGAGAGTTAGGAGGAAATTAGGGAAGACCTGATAAGCTGAAGGATATGTGGCCAAGTAATTGAGAGGTCAAGAAAGGAAAGATATGACAAATTCTTTTATTTTACTTAGATTTAAGCAGTAAATAATATGTAAAATATGTATGTGAAACAGGAATGTACAAATAAACTATATGTCTAAAAGGAAGCAATAAGTGGAGCATTGAGTATTAGTTTGACTCAAAATTATATTAATTTTGTGCTTCATTGTATCATAGTCCTTACACAATGGGAAAACCTTTTATTTGCTTGTTACAATCTGTTCATGGAATAACACCTTCATTATCATTCAAATAATTTTATCAATTTTATCATTTCAGTTGGAACCTGAAAGATTTGCCAAAAGAGCGCTAGGAAGACTTACTGAAATCTTAAGCGACAATCCTACTCCAGATGTGATTGTCAAAAATGTTATTGAGATATTCTCCACAAGAACACAGAAGGATGATAAGTAAGTAAAAGTAACCAAATTTGGTTTTTATACCACCAAACTTTGCAGAAAAAGTGCTGTCTATAATAATTAGTCACTGCCTTTTTGTATGTGTCAGTCTGGATGATTCAATTAGTTAGGTGCTGTTCTAATCATTCCAATGTTGCGGCTTCAAATTTGTCCCAGATTAATTGTGTTTAAAAATCATGTCCCATGTCAGTAGACTTACTGGCATGAAATTCCAGCTTACTGGTGGCACTAATATGATTCTGGCAATTGACAGTGCTATTAACAAAAAATAAGTATTTACTGACCTTGTGTGTAATAGATAGTACCTTATGCTACACTATCCTTCCACTGACAAACTTATAAGGGTGAAAAATGATAATCAGCAAAGAAAACTAATTAAATAGTTTCCACATAGTCACTATGGCAAAGTATACCCTGTTCAGCTAATGTATGTACAAAGTGTGATTTAGGTGCATTCAAACAATTCATATAATTTAGTTTGCACAGTAGTGCATCTAATTTTGTACTATATAATAATGTCACCCAATTAGGGAAGGGACGGACAGGCGACAGTTGGGAGGGACCCTAGGCACTGGGCCACGCCCACTCATCGGTCTCTGTCACTAACTGAGGGAAATGTCACTGTCCCTCGAAGTTTCTCTCCCCTTCTCCTCTCCTATGGAACGTTCGGGTAATTTGCGGAAAACCAGAGACTTCTAGAATAGCAGGATATTCCTATAAAAGGGACTTCAATTAGGGGTGAGTCAGTCAGTGTTTGACGTGCTAGCGAAGGACGTGTTAATGAACGAGAAGACTGTGCGTGCATCGGAGTTTACGTAATCGCGAGTACAAGGAAATTGTAACGGACGAACTGGTGAATTGTAATTGTGTGCAGCACGTAATTCTGTGTAATTGGCAAGTGTTAAACTGTAAGTCGGTGGAAATAAAGAACATTTTTGAGTGGTGAAATTGGACTTTTCATTTCACGAACCCACAAAGTCACACTAGTGTCAGAAGTGGGATGATAACATCACCGAACATTACAACCATGGACGCGGCATTGGAGAAAATTTTGGAGAAGATGATGGAAATGAAGGCGGAACTGACAGAAATGAAGACGGCCAACGGCAACATCACCGAGAAGATGGAAGAAATTAAGAGCGAATTGACCACGGAAATGAGGGCAGCGAACGAGGTCCTCGCCGCCAAATTTGAGGAACAGTTGGCCGTCATGAGGGATGACGTCACGAACCTGGGCAAGCGGATGGGTCAAGTAGACGACCGCCTTAATGATTTAGAGGAAAAAGCCGACACTAACGCCAAGACCCTGAACGCCGTGGTGGAAGACGTCGAAGACCTTGCTAACCGCGTTAACAACCTGGAGGGAAAGGCCGACAGCAGCGTCAAGTCCCTGAACGCCATGGTGGAGGACGTCGTCGGCAGGAAGCTGAAGGATTTGAAGGCCGACGCGCCGGGACGCGACACAACATCTGCGCGCGTCAAACCTCCCAAGTATGACGGCGCGTCAACGTTTGAGGTCTTCCGCCGCCAGTTCGACACAGTGGCCAGGCACAACAGATGGTCACCGGAGGAGGAGGCCACACAGTTAATAGCCAGCCTCCAGGGACGGGCCTCGGAAGTGCTAAACGCGGTGCAGATGATGGCGGCGCCCAAGGACATCTGGGAGGCCCTGGAGAATCGCTTCGGGAACCACCGCTTAGCCGCAGCATACCGAAGCCAGCTAAAGGCAAGGGCGCAGCAGCCGGGGGAGACGCTGCAGGAGTTCGCCATAGCCATCGAGCAGCTGGCTAGCAAGGCCTTGGTTGACCTGCCACTGGAGTTCGTATTCCGGGAAGCCGCCTATAATTTTGTCGACGGGGTACGGGACACGGAGATTCGTCAGCGCCTAATGCTCGGCGAATATAAAACCATACACGAGGCGCTGACAGCGGCATTAAGGATGGAGGCGGCCAAAGTAACATCTATTCCGACGTCGAGAACGAGGAGTGTCCGCTACGCCGGAGACAGGAGACCAGCTGAAGGACGCCGGCGAACACCTAGTGGCCTGTGTTGGGGGTGTGGACAGCCCGGACACCTACAGAGAGACTGCCCACGCCAGGAAGAGCAGCCGGAAAACGAGTAAGGGCCGTCGTGGAGAGGGGCACGTCGGCGCCATCACCACCATCCCCTCGAGTGACACTGCGCGCCGTCAGCCGGCGTATGGATGACAGCCTCATCGCGGACGGTTGGATAAGAGGAAAGCCGTGCCGCGTGCTGGTGGACACCGGGGCGGCCGTGACCATCATCAGACCTGACGTGGCGAAGGGTTTGCCGACAAGGAAGCCAAGCCGGCCATACCAGCTTGTCACGGCATCGGGTGACACCTTGCCTGTGGAGAAGGAGGCCCTGCTGGAGCTGAACTTGGGACGGAGTGCCGTTCGTCTGTGGGTGTTCGTCGCGAAGGTGGCTGAGGAGGTGATCCTGGGACTGGATGCCCTCAGGAGCCATGAGGCGACGGTCGACGTCGGCAAGAAGGTCCTGCGGCTTAACGGAGAAGAGGTTATACTCCGTCAACCCGAAGAGCGCCTTGGAATGTGCAGGGTCGTCTTGGACGAAGACGTGGTTGTTCCCGCGAGGAGCGAGGTGGTGGTGACGGCGCGACTTGAGGGCCAGAGAACCAGGAACATGATGCTGGACCAGAAGACGCCTGTACACGGACTGTGTGTAGCCAGGGCATTGCTGCCGTGCCGAGAGGAGGTGCCAGTGAGACTGCTAAATCCAACGGACACCGATCACGACGTCCAGGCCGGGACGGAGTTGGGAACGTGCGAGCCCGTAGTGAGCGTAACAGCAATCGACAAGACACAGGAGCCGGCGCCGAAGCAACACCTGGGGCCCCGGCTAGAAGGCTTACTGGAGAGGGCGGCCGACCACCTGACCGCAGAACAGCTGGAGCAGGTTCGACAACTACTGGGGCGATACGAGCGCGTCTTCAGCCAAGGCGATAGTGACTACGGCCGCACGGACAAAGTGCTTCACCGCATCGACACCGGAGACGCCCGGCCTATTCGGCAACCACATAGACGCGTTCCGCTGGCGAAGCAAGGGGCGGTACGAGACATGCTGGAGGACATGAGATCCAGGGGGGCGATTGAAGAGTCTGACAGCCCTTGGTGTTCCCCTGTAGTCTTGGTGACGAAGAAGAACGGCGAGCTGCGCTTCTGCGTAGACTACAGAAAGCTGAACGCTGTCACCCGGAAGGACTGCTTTCCCTTACCCCGGATTGACGACACCCTGGACACGCTAGCTGGTGCACAGTGGTTCTCGACCCTGGACCTGAAGTCGGGCTACTGGCAGGTAGCTCTAGACCCGAGAGACAAGGAGAAGACCGCATTCTCGACGGGCCAAGGTCTTTGGCAGTTCACGGTTATGCCCTTTGGCCTCTGCAACGCTCCAGCTACCTTTCAACGCCTCATGGAGTCAGTGATGAGAGGACTGACTTACGATGCCTGCCTGCTATACCTGGATGACATCATCATCGTCGGGAAGACTTTTGAAGATCACCTCGAGAATCTGAGTAAGGTGCTACAGAGACTGCAGGCGACCAACTTGAAGCTGAACGCGAAGAAGTGCCAGCTCTTCCGCAAGAAAGTGAACTACTTAGGCCACATAGTCTCAGCAACCGGAGTGGCCACAGACCCGGAGAAGACACAGGCTGTGAGAGATTGGCCTCGCCCAAAGGATAGGAAAGAGTTGCGCAGTTTCCTGGGGCTGTGCAGTTATTACCGCCGCTTCATAAAGGGGTTCTCCAACATCGCAAAACCACTCACCCGCCTGACAGAGGAACACCGGCCTAATGTGTGGGCAGAGGACGCCGAAAACGCTTTCCAGCACCTAAAGGAGACCCTGTGCAGTGCTCCAATTTTGGGTTTCCCACAACCGGGTGGCGCCTTCATTGTGGACACCGACGCTAGCGACCATTGCATTGGAGGTGTCCTATCGCAGATCCAGGACGGCCATGAGCGGGTGATAGCCTACTACAGCAAGACGCTATCCAAGGCAGAGAAGAACTACTGCGTCACCCGACGAGAATTATTGGCGGTAGTAAAGACCTTGGAACACTTCCACAAGTACCTGTACGGTCAGCCATTCCACCTGAGGACTGACCATTCCGCCCTAACCTGGCTATTGAGCTTTAAGAACCTGGAAGGCCAGACAGCACGTTGGGTCCAGAGGCTGCAGGAATACGACTTCACCTCGGAACATCGTAGAGGGAAGAGCCACGGTAACGCAGACGCCATGTCCCGAAGACCCTGTCCAGAAGAGTGCGGCCAGTGCACAAGAGTGGAAGAGAAGGAGCGTGCCGCAGCAGTCCGAGTAGTTGTGGCAGTGCCTGCGGACGGTTGGGATAGCGCAGGCCTGAGGAGGGAGCAGCTGGCGGACGCAGACTTGGGGCCACTCTTGAGGGAAGTGGAGGCAGGGACAAGACCAACCTGGGAGGATATCGCACCAAGGAGCGCCACCTAAAGTCGTACTGGGCCCAATGGGACTCGTTGAAGATCAGAGAGCGCCTGCTGTTCCGGGTATGGGAATCACCCGATGGGAAGATGCAGAGAGAGCAGTTGGTACTTCCCCGGGGTAAGGTCCCGGAAGTCCTGGAGGAAGTACACGCCGGTACTTCGGGAGGACACCTGGGAGCGAACCGAACGATTGACAAACTACGGCAGCGCTACTACTGGCTGAGGCTCCGAGCAGATGCTGAGAGATGGTGCCGTCAGTGCCACGTGTGCGCGGCGAGTCGCGGCCCCCAGACTAGGAGCCGGGGTCGCATGCAGCAGTACAACGTCGGAGCGCCATTCGAACGGCTCGCCGTTGACATTGCTGGACCGTTCCCAGTTTCCGACCGAGGCAACAAGTACCTAATGGTGGTCGTGGACTACTTCACCAAGTGGCCGGAGGTGTATGCCATCCCAATCCAAGAGGCAAAGACAATCACAGACTGCCTCGTGGAGCAAGTGTTCTGTCGATTTGGGGTGCCGTTAGAGCTACACAGTGACCAGGGTACCAACTTTGAGTCCAACCTAATGAAGGAGGCATTACAAACGCTTGGGGTGAACAAGACTCGCACTACGCCTCTACATCCCCAATCGGACGGCATGGTCGAAAGGTACATCAAGACCTTAGAGGAACACCTGAGGAAAGTCGTGGCCAGCCATCAGCGAGACTGGGACGTCAAGGTGCCACTGTTCTTGCTGGCCTATCGCTCGTCTACACACGACACAACTGGGATGACGCCAGCCAGCTTAATGTTCGGCCGAGAGTTACGCCTCCCTTGTGACCTGGCTTTTGGAAGCCCTCCGGAAGCGAAACAGCCAGCGACCGAGTATGTGGAGAACTTGGTGGACCATCTCCACGACATGCACGAGATGGCTCGCCAGAACATCCAGAAGGCCAGCGACCGCATGAAGACCAGATATGACAGGCAAGCCAACAGCCAAGGGTTCCAGCAAGGTGACCTGGTCTGGTTGTACCGTCCTACCCGGACCAAGGGACGCTGCCCGAAGCTCCAGCAGCCATGGCAAGGACCGTACCGAGTGGTGAAGAGGATTAACGACGTGGTCTACCGCATCCAGAAGGTTCCCCGGGGGAAGATGTTGGTGGTACACCTGGATCGTCTTGCACGCTACGATGGTGCTGTTCGGGACGACCAGCTTTGAGGAGGGAGCAGTGTCACCCAATTAGGGAAGGGACGGACAGGCGACAGTTGGGAGGGACCCTAGGCACTGGGCCACGCCCACTCATCGGTCTCTGTCACTAACTGAGGGAAATGTCACTGTCCCTCGAAGTTTCTCTCCCCTTCTCCTCTCCTATGGAACGTTCGGGTAATTTGCGGAAAACCAGAGACTTCTAGAATAGCAGGATATTCCTATAAAAGGGACTTCAATTAGGGGTGAGTCAGTCAGTGTTTGACGTGCTAGCGAAGGACGTGTTAATGAACGAGAAGACTGTGCGTGCATCGGAGTTTACGTAATCGCGAGTACAAGGAAATTGTAACGGACGAACTGGTGAATTGTAATTGTGTGCAGCACGTAATTCTGTGTAATTGGCAAGTGTTAAACTGTAAGTCGGTGGAAATAAAGAACATTTTTGAGTGGTGAAATTGGACTTTTCATTTCACGAACCCACAAAGTCACAATAATAAGAGGTACATACAGATGTATAATAAGAGGTACATACAGATGCTGCCAGAGAGATTTGTTTCCTTTCAGCATGTGTTCGCACAACATACACATTGATTCACTGTAGTATAAACTAAAGCCTGGAACCTTCAACCGGAGAACTCGTTTATGCAACTATACATATTTATATTGTCGTTCGCATGCACACAAAACAAAATGACTCAAATATTAGATGTCTTCAATGCAAATAATGGATTTTGCTTCCGTGAAACAAAATAGTGAAATGTCAATGATTTATTAATATACTCTCTACTTTATTGATACTGTACATGTACACTGTCTTTAATGGGTTTTTTATACCAGTTTTTGTTTCATTTAAATAACTTATGATACAAATGTATACTTAAGAAGCATTTTTACAGCATTTAACAACTTAAATGTCTTGTTCTGTTTATTGGGTATCCATTCCTGGCCATTGCAGGATTTAAATGGCCATCGGATAGATAGTCCACCTGAAAAATTCAATGCCATGGTCGGGATTTGAACCATGGATCTCCCTGTTTCCGTCCGGTCGCCCTTAACCTTTGAGCTACCATGGCCAACGTGTCATGATGACATTAAATGCTCCAATTGACTCGTATGTTTTCAGGTTGAAGACATCCAAAACCTTAGACTATACACATTTAGTAAGGAGGAACAATTAATTTTCATCAATTAACTAAATTGATGTATAAGTTTGCAAACTTGGCAGGGAAGAAGAAACCTTAAACTTGACTGAATGGAAGTTAGAAAGGATGAATTATTTTGCATCATGATAGCCTACAATCACAGAAACTTAAGGAATATGGTTTACGTATATACAAATTCATTGGTAGCAGATATAAGCCAAAAATGCAATGATATAAAGACACAGATAACAAGCCACTAAAAAATACGCCAACTTTAACAGCCTGTGTCTTAATGAGTGCTCGTGACTTCCAGTGAGGGCCATATCATATTGCTTAAACTTGCTAACGTTTCATTTATCCTGTTGGACCTAAATCCAGAAGAAGCTCGCAACAGGATGAGCGAAATGTTGGCAAGTCCAAGCAAAGTGACGCAGGCTTTACCAGAAGCTAAGAACAGTCAACAAGCACACTAGTTAATTTTGTCATCAGAAGTTCTTTATAAGCTCTGTTTTTGAACCTTAATTTAAAAAGTGTTTTAAAATTTAATTTTTATCATAATTTCTCTATAGATGATGGAAATCAGCTTAACTAGATAATTAAAAGTAATTGACATTTAAGACCAAATTTAATTTTTGTTGTTGTTGTAATTTTACGTCCTCCAACGTTAAGTCATATTGGACGATGAATGGAATGGGTGAAATGATGCTCAAATGAGCCCAGGGTCCATAGAGCTTAGAGTTACCCGACATTCGTATTTCAGGATAAGGGAAAACCCCGGATTTTACCTTATCCAGGTAACTCACCCTGACCGAGATTCAAACTCGGGACCTCTTGAACGTGAGGCAGACTCGCTACCACCACGCTACCGAGGCGGGCCCAAATTTAATCACTTAACATTGATAGCCTTAGGCATGAGAAAAGGTGGGCATGATGACAGCTGTTTTATATATAAATACAAAGGAAAAAATGTAATATGATAAACATTTTCTTTCTTTTTCACAGCCCAGTGCACTGTAGTGTGCTTTATGAGCAGAAATCTCTGTTAAAGCAAATGCTGCCCATTTTAGCCAAAGGAAGTCATTTTGGCATCATCAATGCTCATAATGGTGTAGGCCTGGTAAGTAAATGAATGTACATTGCATTTAAGTAAAATCTGATTTTTTTGTTTTTTAAAATAGATGAAGCAGTACCATCTGGTCGTAATTTTCCTTCTAACATTACAGTCATGTGCTTTACCTGTGATTCACTTTTTATTACGTGGGGTATTTCTTGTGTTTTGAGCCTAATAATTAAAACAAAATAATTTCTGATTGAAAACTGCTTTATTATTTTTCAAATTTTCTCCTTTATGATCAATACACTTTTGCATCCATTTACAACATTCGTCAAAGCATTTATTCCAGTCTTCTTGAGACACCTCCAAAACATGGTTTTTGAAAGCATCAATGGCTTGTTCTGCCGACAAAAATCATTGTCCACACAATTTATTCTTGATGTTTGGGAACAAAAAAAAGTCATTCGGTGCCAAATCTGGACGATATGGTGGATAACCCATCAATTTGATTTTTTGAGCCTTCAAATACTCTGTTGTCGGATGAGTTATGTGTGCGCTCGCATTGTCTTGATGAAGAAGAATTCTACAGTTCTTCTTTGTTTTCTTACTTCATCGAAGACTTCTGGCTAACATTTGGCATTGACTGTTTTATGTTCCTCTAAGGCACTTTAGCCACATGGCCAGTTTTGTTAAAAATGCAGGTGATCATTTGCTTCGAAGTGCTTTGAGTGTGAATAACTTTTGCTGGATTTGCTTCTTCTTGAAACACCCAACCAGTCAACTGCTTTTAGTTAATTGGTTGAAATTAATCATTTTTCACACTAGCCGTATAGAGGCTAAGGTTTTTGATAAAGTCAACATGAAAAATTCAATGCCAGAACGTCTACTGGGAAAATACACGAGTCAGATGGAGAATTTAATGTCATGACAGCAAGTTGGCCATATAGCTCAATGAGTTAGAGCGACTGGACGGAAACCAGGAGATCTGTGTTCAAATTGTGGCCATGGCATTGAATTTTAATGTTAACTCTATCAGTCAATTGCTGTTTACGTTCTGGCTCATAGGCTAGATTCATTCATCATCTGTTACAATCTTATATACATATTTTGAGGCATACCATTGTGTTTCTTGAGCATTTTTTTACACCAATCGACACGAGCATCTTTTTGAGATTGTTTCGAATTATGTGGGATTCAACGAGAGCAAACCTTTTTTATGGCTAAATAATCATGCAATTATATATGTGTTTGGAGGAATTTAGTAACAGTGACGTCAAAATTAATCTCAGAAACTATTTGTAGTTGGTTTATGGATACTCGTCACTTACTTGTTTAAAAATCATGCAATATTTTATGTAGCATCAATGTTTTGTGGCACAACTGATTTTGGACGACCTTCTCAAACTTCATCATTGAGCAAATGGTGGCCACTATTAAATTTGTTATACCACCATTTCAGATTGCCAAAGGATGGAGCTTTGTCACCAAATGTGGAAGTTAGTTGATCGATGCACTCTTGTGTTGATAATCCATGTCGAAAGTTGTAATAAATAATTGCACAAACATTTTCACAAGTTAATTCCACATTTTTGTTGAACACAATTTTCAGGTTAATAATGCTCAATTGACAAAATGTTTGAAGTAGATAATGGTCAACAATGTCAAATTTTCCATTGGATATGCTGAATGGCACCTGCAACCTCCAGGGTTGCCAAGGCTCAAAATATAAATAGTGCCCCTCTTAAAGATATAACTTATTTTTTGTACTAAACTACATGGTTGCAAGTGATACTATACAGCTTCTGTTCTGATTTATGTTTTAGTGCATGAGTTTGAGTAGATAAAATTTCATTAATTTGATCTGCATTGGCTAATCTGTTATCTGTTTTCAGTTTTTCTAGTATTTGTGCATGTGTTAAAAATATAAATGTTCTGCAGATGAATTAATGGATCTAAGAAAGGATGAGTAATTACTCCACACTTAAATCCTTGACTGGTTAATTGCTTTTTTATGAGTAATAAGTAATCACTCTTGGTTCAACCAAGCATATATCCTTAAAAAAACTGAATAATTAATCCCAGTTGAGTAATTATTTAAATTTTTATGCTAATGAATAGACTACTCTGTTTCAATATTTTACAATAAAATATTATAATTTGTTAAAAATTCACTTAAGATATGATTCATTATTTAATTATGAAGCATTATTTTTTAGTTATACTGCATTTAGGTTAAGACTAGAGTCAACCACAGAACTGACGATAGGGAAGAAGTTCCCAGAAACTAGTCTTCATCAAAAAAATTGTAAGTGGAGAAAAGTATATACAAGGTTGACTCACTTGCCTAATTTTAGTAACAATGGCACTCCACTTTCTGAAATACTTCTTTTTGTTCTATATAATGTTAGTTATTTGTTTAATTTAAGTTTTAATGATGTTAAGCCTGAAATTAAACTATATTTTAAACTTCAGGAGAGGAAAAGGCGTACTATTCCAGATATTCTTTTTCTAAATCATTGTTTAAAATGTAAAGTAACTCCTATTTTCATTAGAAAATTTTTTAAATTCGATAATAATATGTGCATTAAGAGGCTGCAGAGCGAAAATTAATTCAATTGAAAGAAATTCAAGAGAAATTTTGTCTTGTGTGATGTGAGAGTATTTTCTAAGTCCTGAGGTGCAGATTTAGGCATGCACAAGCAGACATCCAGCAGGTTCTTTCATTGCAGCCAACATGAGAAAGATGTGTAACACTTGTAGCCAACCTCTACAGAAATGCCCCAGACATCTGTCCAACATCAGTGCAGAGAGACATGTCATTCCAAGTCAGAGTGCTTAGTTAATACCATTATATGCATATTGACTCATTAAGATTTTAATAGATTATTAATAAATACAGAAAAAACAACAGCAATAGCTTTTCATCATAAACAAAATACACTTGCCAATCATCCCTTTATAGAGTTCCAGGGCAAATATATCTCATGCACAGATAGTATAAAATTTCGAGGGGTATGTGTGGATAATAATTTAAAGTGGTCGGCTCACATTCAAAAGCTATCACAAAAACTGAGTAAAATAACTTATGCTATCACAGTCATTTCAAAAATCATGGACTTGAAATCGGTTTTATCTTTATATCATGCATATTTTCTAACTGTTCTTAGCTTTGTAATATTATTTTGGGGTAATTCAACAGGAGCAAAATCTTATTTTTAAAATGCTAAAACGGGCAATTAGGATAATATTACATGTTAATAAAAGAACCAGTTGTAGACCATTATTTAAGGAATTAAATAGATTGCCCCTACCCTGTATTTACATATATGGAACACTATGCTACATAAAAACTAATCTCAGTACGTTCACAACAAACTCACAGATACATTCTCATGATACCAGAAGAAAAGATAACCTTCATGTAATCACATATAGCACAAGTTCTTTTGAAAAAAGTTTTATTTATACTGGCCTCCAGCTTTATAATAAATTACCCAATTATCTGAAGCAAATACCTGCACTGCATCGATTTAGAATTTGTCTCAGAAAACTTCTTTCACTCCATTGTATTTATAGCATAAAGGAATATTATAATTACTTTGATAATTAATTTTTTTAAAAGATATTTTATAAATATATACACAATGTCTTTATTTAATATTTTGAGGTAATAGCTCAAGTTTGTAATTTATATTACATGTACATATTGTGACTTTGTGGGTTCGTAGAATTAAAAGTCCAATTGCACAAACTCAAAATGTTTTTATTTCCACCGAATTACAGTTGGAATACTTGCCGATTACATAGATTTATGTAGCGCACACAATTACAATCCACCAGTTCGTCTGTCACAGGTCCACTCCACACTCACTATTACGCAACACTCACAATTACATAACACTCGCTACTTGGCAACTTGCTGTACAACAACTCTCTATAGAGCTGACTAAGAACTGACTCTTGGTCGCATCGTGCTTATATTTATAGGTGGCTAATGGTTCTAGAGAATTCTTTACCATGGAGAGGAAAGATATTCTGGAGACTTCGCGTTCTTTCAGGCAGCAGGAGGAGGGGGAAACGAAGATTCAGCCACCCCCGTGGTTTCCCCTCTCTCCTCCCTGTCACGCCTCCGCAAGCACCAGCTGACCGGTGAGGGTGCAGCCTTGATGCCACACGGCCCCCTCCACTGGCCATCCCCTCCCGCAGCCGATCGCAAGTTTGCCGATTGGGTAGCAATACTGTTAAATATTGAAAAGCCTGTAAATAATTGTCAAGATCCTGGACGTGTACTATATCATGTATTATGATCCAAAGAACAAATAAAACTACTACTACTACTACTACTACTACTACGACGACATGTAGATGCAATTAGCATGCAATTAGCATTAGCAAATAGTTTTGGAAAATACTGACGATGTTTCCTGTCAGGTTTTATTGCTTTACAAAAGTGGGCTTGCGGTCTAGCAGAAGTATTGTGCTGTTGGAAATGAAAACTGTTCTTTCTGTGTATAAATAGAAGCACAGTGCGCCAGTGAGTCAGCTTTTAGAGTCAGTTGTAGAGTTTAGAGTCTTTGAGCTGTTTCAGTGTTTTAAGGCAAGGCGAGTGACAGACGAATTGGTGAATTGCAATTGTGAGTGCTACGTAATTGTGTCTGGGACTTGTAAGTGTACCAAGTGTAATTTGGCGGAAATAAAGAACATTTTGAGTTTGTGCAACTGATCTTTTAATTTCACGAACCCTTAAAGTCACAATATATAACCTGACGATTCACCAGATTACCAGCTTATGCTCACAATGTAATCGTTATGTGACAATAAAAATTCTATACTATTCTATTCTATCGCCTCCAAGGAGTTTACCAAATCAACATTCAATAGTCAACAGGATGTTAGGAAGGTCCTAATGAAATGTGTTCTAGGTAAACACCATCAATATATCAATATATGGAGCATTGAGTACTACCTGACAATTATATTATCCCATACATATTTATATACTAGGAAAAAGTTACATATTTAGGCATACCACTTATTCCACATTGCAATAAAAAATCATTACCATTTGTAGGTTCTCAGGTTGTCTTGGAGAACACACCTATAGTTTGAAAAACTCTTTTCTACTTCAACTGACGTCACAGTGGAGTGACCAAGGTTCCCCTGGTGAAAAACCTTCAAATCAACTTAATTCAAAATGTTCACTTTGCAGAACTTTCTTGATTTTGCACAACTGATACCCAATGTTCTTTTGTAATTCATTTTCCATTTTCTCGCAGATTTCTTCACCAATTTTTCACACTTGTGGCATTTTTATTGTTTCACTTGTGAGAAGTTAAATGTTGACTGAATGGCAGATGCATTTGTAGCTAGTGTTGTTCTCTTAGAGAAAATGTCTGTGAGGGATGTGCTGACAAAGCAACTCTAGCATTATATGAGAAAAATTATGGTTCTACTCTCAACATATCAACACTATTTACTGACTTTTTATAAACATTTGCTCTTGCACCAGCAGCGCAAGATGCGAGGGAATGAACAGAGATTGTATTTATTAATTTTTAGATGAGTCATATTTATTACACATCTAAAAATTAATAATTATTTCGCTTCACTGTGGTGTTCCAATACAGTTAAATCTCGAGAGATTGTATTCATTGTAGGTAGTACATATATTTATGACATCATCGCTGGCTGATATATTAGTAGTTCCCCGCTGACTCCTCCAGGAAAAGCAACCCCCTGCATACGATTTCATGTGAGAGCAAGTGTTGTTTTTCCTAACGCAGGGAAGCACATTATTATCTGCATTGATAACGATAACTGTGTAAACACATATCCAGTGACTCACTAAGGGACCATAAGATATTATTATTGCGCTGCTCAAAAGGTTACCCTGGCTTTATCTTAGACAGTACATACATCTCAGAAAAGAAACTGATTATTCTCGAAAGAGTGAGAGGAGTACTGGTACTCTTCTGTGTCGTATGCTAAGCACCAATGAACGCATCACTTCAGCCAATGGAATGTGCAGGAATCACAAATGACAGAAGTTGTGTCCACGTGGTTATTTGTGCATTATTTGAGAGGTTTCTATTAACAAAGATAAATTTAATGTCATGAACTTAATGTCATGACAGCACATTGGCCATAGTAGGTCAATGGTTAAGAGTGACCATATGTAGACCGGGAGATCCATGTTTAAAATCCCGGCTAGTGCATTGAATTTTTCAGTTTGACTCTATCCAAAACCTTAGCCTATACAGGGCTAGTGTGGAAGAACAATTAATTTCCATCAATTAATTTAACAAAGATAAAGCCAAGGTAATCTTTCAAGCAGCACAATAATACATTCAGTAGAGTTCAGTAAACAGCATCAAAAATGACATGTGACTAACATACAAAATTATGTTTAGAAGCAAAAAAAACTGAATAAAATGCAACAAAAGGTAGAACATTTCCTAAAAATTGACTAATGTATATTAGAACGTCCAAAAATGCAAAATGGTGCAAAATAAAAGTACTAAATATTAATTCATTTTAAGGGAAATGAATTTATATTGCATTTTGCACTGTCTGTAATGATGCAGAAAAAAGATGATATTTCATCAAGTTCCGAGCCCTAGTAATGAGCTTAGAGGTTGAAAATGGAGGCAATGGCTTCTGAAACTAGTCCCTCAATAATATAAAACTGTAAGCGACAAAGTGTCAAAAAAACCGACTACTAATAGTTTTTTAAATGTTAAAGTAAGAAATATCAAATAATAATGATTCAGTGATGATAATGATAATTTATTATTTATTTGTAGACACCTCTGCATTTAGCAGTAATGCAAAATCTGCCAGATTATGTAAAATTACTGATTAAGAATGAGGCTGATCCTCGCATTGGCACATTGAAGGAAGGAAGAACAGCTGTTCATCTTGCTGTAGAAGAAGACAGAGACAGTTGTCTTTCAGTGCTTTTGTCAGGTTCTAACTACCCTACTGCAGCCAAGTTTCCAGACTGCAACGCTCTTGATGATACTGGTAAGTTGTTTCCTCTTCAATGCTGAAAGTATAGTAGCAGCATAGAAACTTCTTATACAAAACACTATTTAATTTAAAAGTTAGGATATTTTCACTTCTGGGTTGGTACAAATCATTTTATGTACAATCTGAATTTTTTACAGGTAATGCTCCAATACATCTTGCTGCTAGGAAAGGTAATTTGTCAGCTATAAAAAAACTACTTGAAATGGGGGCTGCTGATATAAATATTAAAGACAAGAGCCATGGAAGAACAGTTCTACATATTGCAATTGAAGAAATGAACGGAACTGTCGCAGAATATATCCTTGACAAGGTAACATGATGTATTTATGAATCTGAAGCTTAGTTTCTGGAAAAAAGATAAAATGAAAAACATGAGACATTTAATTGATTAATCATTTCTTCACACTAGCTGTATATAGGCTAAGGTTTTGATTAGGTAGTCAAACCTGAAAAAATCCAATGCCTGGGCCGGGATTTGAACCATGGCTCTCCTGGTTTACATCCAGTTGCTCTTACCCATTGAGCTACCATGGTTAAATTAACTTAATAATAAGAGTTTAATGATGAAGCCCCGGGATTCAAGTACTTACAAGAGAAGTCACCACAAACGGTGTATCTCAAATACGAGAACCCCTAGTTGTTTACCGGGAAAATATATATGAGTCAGTTGTAGAATTTGATGTCAGGAGGGCACGTTGGCCATGTGAGACATATTGCTCAGCCATAGTATGAGGAGCACTATCTAAATTTTTAGCCTAATAATTAAAACAAAGTAATTTCTGATTGAAAACCGCTTTATTGTTTTACAAAATATTCTCTCTTATGATCAAAATCATTGTCCACACTGTTTATTCTTGATGTTTGGGAACAGAAAGAAGTCTTGGGGTGCCAAATTATGACTGTATGGCAGATGACTCATTAATTTTATTTTTTGAGCCTACAAATACTCTGTTGTTAGACGAGATGTGTGTACGCTCACATTGTCTTGATGAACGATCCCACAGTTCTTGTTGGTTTTCCTAACTTTACCGAAGACTTCCAGCAAACAAATGGTTGTGTACCATTCAACATTAACCGTTTTACGTTCCTCTAAAGGCACTGTTGCCACATGGCCAGTTTTGCTGAAAAAGCAGGAGACCAATTTGTTTTGAAATGCTTCGAATGCATACAACTGTTGTTGGATTTGCTTCATCTTGAAGCACCCATACAGTTGACTGCTGTTAACATTGCAGCTCATATGCATAGATCCATGATCCATCACCTGTTACAATCATATATACGTCTTTTGAGGCACCACCATTGTATTTCTTGGGTATTTTTGAACACCAGTCGACACGAGCATCTTTTTGAGATTGCATAAATTATGTGGGGATTCAACGAAAGCAAACCTTTTTCATGGCTAAATAATCATGCAATATTTTATATATGCTGATGGAAGTAATGCCTAGAGTTGCCTCAGTCTTACAGTATGTCACATGATAATCTTGCATTATTAGTTTTTGCACATAATCAATGTTTTGTGGCACAACAATTGATATTAAATGAGCTTCACGAACTTTATCATTGAGCAAATGGTAGCCACAATTAAATTTGCTATACCAGCGTTTCACAGTGCACGAACATTTTCACGAGTTAATTCCATTTTTTTATGGACACACAACTTTCAAGTTAATGTAAACAAAACAAATGATGCTGTATTAACAAAATGTCTGATACTGCTTGTTCTTGAAATTGTAGCAGTTTAAAAGACAAGGTATCAAAGCAATATTTATTACACCAGAGCATATGAAGTAAGGATCATAACAATTACAGCTCATTTCAAGATGTGTATGCAAAAATCAGTATTTTGTTGGACTACCATAGGTTATAATAGCCATAATAATATATCTTAATTATTCTGGTGTATATCTTAATTATTCTCCACATATGTTTCAGCTTATACACAGCCATGAAAAAAGAAACTAAATTAAAAAAATAAAAACCCTGATGTGACAGCCCTAAGGGGGCCAGGGCCTACCACCTGACTGTTTCACGCCCACTTACGCAAGGCCGAGGTGGGTGATCATCCAACGGATACGGGGAGTATATGTGGTCCTTATCTCGGCTCCCCCAGCTGGAACCAGAGCTGCTTACCTAGCATAAACTCCTCATTTTCCTCACGATGCTGAGTGGGCACTGGTCCTATACTCGGGACTTAGAATCCTTACCCCATGGGTGGGATCGAACCCGGAGCACTTTCCGTGGCCAAGAACCAAGGCATGTTGCCTTAGCCATGGTGCAGAACACAGCGATGAAAAGCCTAGCCATAATTCTCTGACTTCCTATATCTTTGTCTGCTTCCAGATCTCATATTCAGTAGACTTATCTCCAAAATTTCTTCCATAACAACTTGCTCAAGGATTTATGTAACTTTGTAATCCATATATTCCTGCTTCATTGATTGAAGATATTAAGATTAACTTTGATGTTTTTTCTTTCATTTTTTAATAGACAAAGATACTTGTGGATGAAACAGACTATGACGGCAACACTGCCCTGCATTTGGCTTGTGTAGTTGGAGAAAAGGGCTCTGTTGAGTTATGCAGGCTTCTACTTAAATACAACGTAAGTCTTCTATGTGCAGTTATAAGCAATTATCACTGCTTAAGTGTTTCTTAAATGTAGCATTTAGTGAGGGTACCATTGCTTTATAGAATGCAATAAATTGTGGTAAATGGGTTTTTTTACCCACTAAGATTGATGAGTGTATAGAATTACTCGTATAAAATATTATTTTTTTATGCACTTGGAGCCAGTTATGAGTCTGGACACATGTAAAAGAGAGAAGATACACTGAGATAAGTAATTTAAAGCAATTCAGAGATAAGTAATTTAAAGCAATTCAGAGATAAAGTTAAATTGTTCATGTCTGCAGTTTCACATTATTAGGTCTTCTTTAAATGTTGATTTTATGCACTTTTATGACAAACATTCTCACATTCACTCCTTCTTGCGTATTTCCAGACTCTGTGGGAGGAGGATATAATTTTAAATACAGAAAATCTTGCTCTAACCAGTAATTGAACCTTGGATTTTATGGTTAAGAAACAGAATGCTGACAACTCAGCCACAGAGACATCGAGTTATGTCTTGTTTTAGGAAAGCAAATGCAATTCTGCTACTTGTGTTCACTTAGTTTTGTATGAAATTTTAACATCATTTATGTATCTGTAGGTGTGCCCTCCTAGAGTTGGTGCTTTAAAACAAAATTTGCTTGTTGCTTCTTTTTGCTGTAGGATCAAATAGTGGGTCACCTAGAATTGTGGTTTTGATCAATGGGACCTTATGTGAATCATTAGAAACTAAAATTAATTTGCTCATTCTTGAAACTGCATCTATTTAAGAAGTGCTACTGAGTTTTTTATTTATGAATGCTCTTTAACTATGGTTCTCAGTGCTCCATTCTATATTGGGCATGAAAGATGAAAGATTGCTTGATTTTGCTCGGAGGCCTCTTTATCAGGCGTTAGGTTGTTTTACATGCTGTAAATCTACAACATGAAACAATCAGTTTTACTTCCCTTCTAAAGGAAGCCATACTAAGGAATTTTATGCTCGAAAAAATTCAATGCCCTCTGCAGGGTAAAGCTTTAATAACATTTTACCCCTAACCAAGACAGACAACTTCAAGAAATGGGAACATAATTTGAAATATTTATCATTGTTTATAAAAAGTTTAAGATGTTGAAAATATTATTAGCATTATAATTTTCTTCATAATTAAGTAGTGCTTTGAAATATAGCATTGTAATTTAAATGCACTTATGTTAAAAAGTATTTAAGATGTATACTTGAAATTTACTTAGGGTGTTTCAAAGAAATTACCTTGAACTATAGACTACAGCACATCTCAAGTATTCAAACTCCAAATATTTGCTTCTCTTTGAGGGGAGGGGGAGAGAAATTTGTGTAACTAAAATTGCTTTATTAAATCAATGAGTTGATTTTCTGTGATAGCTGTTGCAGTGCATAGTTGTAAGGAACTGCACATTTCTGTACAGTATTAAATTCATTCTGGAGTGAATCTATTAAAAGACAAATCTTCCAGGAAAAATAGTACAGCTTAGTTGAATGCTGTATTGGGCCCTTCATACTGCAAATGTACTGTAGGAGATACTGAAGACATGAGTGATGAATATTTGTACATAGTCTTAAATATTTAAAAGAAATAACATTTGTTTCACAGTTTATTCAATTATGCGGTACTGGTCTGATTTCAATTAATCCAGATAATTATAGTTCTACTGATTATTATGAAGTATAAGTAAATTTTTTGTCCATGGTGATGTTTAAACAAATGTTGTCTCTGTTGGAAAACTGTAACAGCAAAATTTTGTTCACAAATAAGCAGTTTGTATCACTCCATGGTCATGTGCATTCTTAATGACAGAACACAGTTATCACTACCATTAATAAGGATTTTCTTTACCATTAAAGGAACATATTCAAAATAAATATAAATAATATGCAACACACTAGTCACAGAAATTAATTGCTTCTCACATTATCTGCATCCCTCTAATCTGAGCTGGAAATTGGTCTCTTTTTGTTGAGCATTCTAATCGCACCAATTATGGATTTGTATTTGCATGTGGTGTATTGTGTAATATGATAGTTATGGACAACTGACAAAGATTCCAGGCTGGTCTGAATCATTTGGTTTTTCTCTTAAGCTTCTTATTGCTTCTTACAGAAAAATTGAAACTATTTTGAGTAATATTGTGATTGGTTGTAACCAGTATATCTGTATTACAGGCCAATCCACATAAGACCAACTTTATGATAAAAGATCGAAAAGAAAAAGAAAAGGAAGGCTTAGACAAGGAACTTGTTGAAGTTAAGATGGAACCAGATTCTGAAGATGATGATGATGACGATGATGATGATTATCGGCTAAAAATAGAAAGTGAAGATGAAGATGAGGATCCATTAGAGTCTCGAGGACAGTCTTCATTTGACCTAGCAGCTGAAAATAAAGAGGTAAGATTTCAGCAGTAAATAAATTGATTGAAATTGAGGCAGTTGCAGCACACTTCTTAATGCACTAAATCTTTACTTGAGGAAAATTTCAGCCTTACCTACATACACTATTTTACATTATTTCCCATTTTTTTTAAATATTATTTTTTCTCATATAGTATTCTCTATTTCACTTATGTTCTTATTTGAAATGTAGTTTTATGAAGTAGCCTTTCATTATGAACATTTTCTCAGAAAATTGCCTCAATATTCATACTGGCATTCTAATGTACAATCTTGATTACTGATGAAATATCGGACACACACCCAATTTGATTTTGGAAGAGAGTCAAAAAGTTTTTGATAGATCAGTGCTCTTACACTTTGCAAGAATGTATTGAGTACTTCAAAGATCGTAAATAATGTTATGACTGTAGTGTGATTCTAAGTATAGTAGCTTTTAAATTAGAATTGGCGAAGCCATGAAATTGTAACCAATTTCCAAAAGGTGAATGAAATGTATTATTATTATTTTTTTAAAATTATTTTTAATTATTATTTGCACATGCTAACCATAAGTCATTGGTGAGCATACTAGGCAGTAACGAGGACTCAAACGAGAAGTTAAGCATGGTGAAAGGGTTATTTAAAATTGAAAGAAGCTTGTAATAGTGAAGTTTATCATAAATTATTTGAGTTAATTTTTGTAGGAAAACTTCAATGAGGAATCTGCTGAATCTATACAATTGCTTAATTTTAAAATTTATAATTTGAATTTGTAATTGATAACAAAGATTTTCTCCCAAGTGGTGAATATTATTGGATGTCTGGCATGTTTAACTAGGGTTGTATGTGCATTTGTTTTATGAATGACACCCCAGAAGGTGCAGCAACTGCAATATTGTTAACTTAAAACGGGAAAATCTAACTCTGGCAAGAATATAATATATTCCTTCATCAAAACCTACAAACCAGATATTAAATTGACAGTGATTGTCAACAACATTGGTTCACGTACTTGACAACTAACTAAATTTCTATCTTGCTGATGTACAATCTTGGAAAATATGAAAATCATACCATCAAAAATTGATTTTATTTTATTAATCAACTGTAAAGAACTACAATCAGCTAAATAGATGTATTGGGCTCCTTCAACATATATCGAAAGCTGCAAGAAAAGCTGTAAGAAATTATAGTGGCCTAATCATGCTGGAAATATCTAGACCAACATTCAATGTTCATCAGCTATTCAGAACAAGGTACCAGTATATTAATGCTGTATCTTTCTGCATTTATTTTACACTCATAAAAAGTAAGCCGTATTATTCTATAATCATTTATTGTATACCATAACCTCATTTTTTGAACATGCAAGGAAGTTGCATGAACAAAATTGGGTTTGTCTGTTGCATAATACTGGTTGTTATGACACATGAAGATGTAAATGAAACCCTGCTTTGTCACTGAAGAGTATTTGTCATGGATTGATTGCTACACTATTAACATTCCTCAAAATCCAGTTACTTAAATTTACAGACTGGTGATCACATGGTTACAGTTCCTGGACAGTTAAGTGCAGAGGTTCTACTCCCATTAATTCTTGACCCATAGGACCAAGGACCCGGGCTTCCTTCTACCTGGGAGCAATGGATACTCCGGGGCTCTTTCCATAGGGCAATACCTTGAGTCTAAAAAGCCACCCCCCCCCCTCCCCCCGCTGAGCACAATGTCAAGACGAGATGGAAGTGGATACACCACATACGCATGTCAACCCCGCAGGGAAGACTACCGAAAACCTTGGTGGGGCTGCCTGGTGATCTAGCACACCTTCTACTAGCTCTGCAGGCTAGTACCCGGGACTTATTAGGAAACCCTCTACCCCCTCCGGGCGACCGTAGCCTGGCCGGAGGTACCTAATTCCCCGTGGGTGTCGGGAACACACTGCCCCCTCAAGTCCAACCCAATCTGAACAACTTCCTGACGGGAGGGGCTCGGCAGTTCGGCCCGAGGTTCCTCTAGTAACGTCAGAGGATCCTCTCCCCTACGGGAACAGTTCCTGGACAGTATAATCTTGTATAATTTGAGCTTAAGAAGTTTTGTTGCTTTCCATGCTGAAGCTTTCAAAATGTCAGTTTCTTGTGCAAGGCACCTAAGAGATTTTTTAGGTTAACGTTCTAACCTTTCTCTGATTTTTTCTAGTTTCAGCTCTCTCAGACCCTTTTACATTTCTTTTCCCATCACAAATTGATCCTGTCTCTGAATTTATTTACAAGCAAAAGAGATGGCTTTTCTACTTGGAACATACTTCGATCAAGGCATTTTGAGAACATTCTACAAAAATTAAATACTTCAACACACTCCTAATATTCTCAATGAGTATGGAGTATGATACAATGAAGTACAAAATTATATTAATTTACTCCTAATGTTATTCACGTGTGAACTGGACTGGGAGAGAAGTAAGACAGTGTTCTGTAAGACTGAAGTCCTTCTGCCCAGATTTTGTAGCATGCTTATTGTAGTTCAGTTAATTTTCTTAGTTTTTATTTGGAAATTAATATCTGTTTAGTTATCGATTTTGAGGGTCTGGACCTAATTTTCTGTTTACAATGTCTAATGCTAGTTCATAGTGATATTTTAATGTATTAATGAATTTCTTAGATATTTCATCTATAGACTCTCCTAAATATACTTTATCCCATGCTTCTTTGCTGAATAGATAATGAAAATAATCAAAAATTTCCCTTTACATTTGGTGAGCTTTGTTTTAATATTGTGCATGTATTTTAAAACTTTTGTTCCTGGTTCCATTTCAGTGATATGATTTGGGCAAAGTTGTCAAATATTTCAGTCTCATAATCTGTTAAATTATTGCTTATTAGTTCTTAAGTCTGAGCCTCTTTAAAATCTCATGGTCATTCCACAACTAATATGTTCAGATATTTAAGATTCTAGATCAAAGGTCTTTCATTTATCTGAATAACTTCATAATCACTTAGGTATTCCTTAAATGTCTTCTTTATATCTGTATGTATTCTGGGACCATCATGTTACAATAGCATTAAACTGTAGTTAAACTGAATTTCAGCAGAAGATAAACATTTAAACTTCTTTTATTATTATATTCTAGATTGATTCATAAAACTTCATCTTGGAAATGGAACAGAATAATTTCTTTCCATTTTAGATGTACATATTAGATGAAACAATAAAAAACTCTCTTTCAGCATCTTCAGAAAACTAATTCACACTGATTACATTCAAACAATAGATATAAACCTATACTTTATCCACATGCAATTGTCAATAGTTTTATCCATTAGCTGATCAATAGTCCAATGAATAAAGAAGAATGTAGTAAGGAATACTATTGTTATCAATACAGGTTGATAACTAATTATGGCTTCAATCCATAATTAGTTAACAAAAAGATCAATCCGTATAAGAGGCAAGATTAAATAAACAACTCCACTACCTTGGAAATTCTGAGAATAAGCAAGAAATTCAGTTACAGCAAAGGTCTTCAAACCTTTTTTTTTTTCTCCCAGAAACGTCATTCCAGCCTCTGAGAATAACCACAAACTAAAGGGTGTAATCCAAGTGCCAGAAACAAAACAAATACCACAAATATTAAAATCAGAAGCACTATTAACAGTGAAGTATTCTTCATTTTTGAGTTTGATTTATGAGTCACTATGTTTACACTCACTTGTTGTATAATTGGAAACGTTTTCAAGATCATTCGATCTTATCCTCAGCTGTTTGGTGACTAAATGAACATTCTTCTTCCTCCACTACTACGCTGCTCCGATCCCTCTGCCATCTGGTGTAAGGGGCATTAAGTTTTAATACTTCATTTAATGCCAGGATTTCAAAATTTATAACTGTATCACGGTTTTTGGTTATGAATATTTTTTCCCAAATATCCAATTAACATTTTTATGTTATGGCGAATGTTGTGGTTTTCTGTCCAAAAATGGTGTGACACTGCAGATTTTTCTGTTTATTTCAACTTTATGTTCCTCTGGTGTTCTTTTTGCCTGGTTAACAAGTTTCTCTTAGTTTTTCCTAAGTAGCTTTTATCACAGGTTTCACAGTTTATCTGATAAATTCCCGATTTCAAAGTGTTGGGGATTGAAATTTTTAGTGGTTTATTTAGCAGGTTCTTCAGACTGAATTTGTTTTGGGGTGTTAGTTTTAAGTGTAGTCTTTTGAAGATTTGTTCAAATTTTCTAAAAGCCCATGGATGTTAGGTGAATTTTCTATATTGCCACCGCTTAAAAACACAAACTGGCAATATAGAAAATTCACCTACCTTCCATTGAACAGAAAACCACAACATTCGCCATAACATAAAACTGTTAAAATCTTTAATACACACATAGAATTGGATATTTGGGAAAAAATATTCATAACCAAAAACCGTGATAAAGTTATAAATTTTGAAATCCCGGCATTAAATGAAGTATTAAAACGTAGTGCCCATAACACCAGATGGCAGAGGGATCGGAGCACTGTAGTAGTGGAGGAAGAAGAATGTTCATTTAGTCACCAAACAGCTGAGGATGAGATCAAATGATCTTGAAAACGTTTCCAATTGTACAACAAGTAAGTGAAGTTTGAATGTAAACATAGTGACTCATAAATCAAATTCAAAAATGAAGAATACTTCACTGTTAATAATGCTTCTGCTTTTAATATTTATTCTTTATTTGTTGGAGTATTGAAGTAGTCACACTTATTTACACTCACCTTCACTTTATGTGTTAGACTCAGTCATCCATTAGCTGATGATGAAGATGAACGTCCTTGAAAAAGTTTAAATTGTGTTCTAACATTTAAAAGTGAAGGTGCGTGTAAATAAATGTGACTGCTTCAGTGCTCCAACAAAACCACAAATTTTAGTTAATTGATGGAAATTAATCATTCCTTCACACTAGCCGTATTTAGGCTAAGGTCTTTGATAGAGTCAACATGAAAAATTCAATGCCATGGCCGGGATTGTTGTTTAATGTTGAATTCTTGAATAATGATTGTTGAACCATGGGTTCAAATCCCGGCCATGGCATTGAAATTTTCATGTTGACTCTATCAAATACCACAAATTTTCAAATTTCAGAAAGTACGAATTAATTTGGATAGTTATAAATAAAAGCATTTTAACAGTGAAGCTAATTTCATGTATAAAGACTAAAATTGAGTCATACCTTTTAAAACTTGTAACTTCAATCATGTTCGTTTAAAAATCAGGAATGTTTTCGAGACTGTTCCAGTCTCATCCTCAGCTAACATACCTGGGGATGAGACTGAAAATGTTTCTGATTTTTAAACGGACATGAGTGAAGTTACGAGTATTAAAAGGTATGACTCAATTTTAGTCTTTATACAGTACGAATTAAATTGTAAAGATTGCAATTGCAATAAAGTCCAGGTGAGTCAGCCGTGCCTTATTTTTTTTGGAAGGTGGGGGCACCTATCAAATATGTGAGCCCAGGTCCAGTTTTGCATTTACTAAACTGTATTGCTTGACGTTCTTGGAGGAATGTGCAAAATCAGAGGAATAGCAGTTTAAGGGACAAAACATACTGTTCCCAGAAACATAGGATTCCTTTACTGAGAGTGAATTCCGGTTCCCATCTGATTTTTACAAACTTTTTATTAGAGTGTACATGGCAAAGTAATTCAGTAATTGGCTCGGAAAAAATGGACCTATCATATGAGTAAACTAACGTCAGTTAAAAAGAACATTGCAGATTCTTATACATAGAGCAGGGGATGGCTGCCAAAAATGAGGAAAAAGAGACATGCCTCATGCATCATGGACCTGTACAATCAAAACAGAGATATCATTAAACAACAGTTTATTTACATTTTTGCGTAAAAAATGTACGTCTCGTGCATTTCAATTAACATACATAAGAGCTTTATTAATTTATAGAAATCTCAATATACATAAGAGTGTTTGCCATTTAAGTAATACTATTAAAACGCCCAGCAAATGATTAAAACTGTCTTAAAAGGCTAAATCAAGCACAAAAGCTCATGAGTTGGCAATGGCATAGCGCCAGACAAACAAGTCATACTATTGAATGCAGAACTTGCTTTCAGTCAAGTCCCAAAATAGCTGAATAAGATTATGACCTCTCTTGTGCCCTAACCCCCAATGATTCACAGGTTCAAGTCTCAGCATCGTACTTTTTTTTTTGTATGTTCATCAAAACTTTGAAACCGAATTCACAATAATTTAATTATAAAGTCCCTGAGGACGTTCATTACCTAAGAAGGTCATCAGTTCGAGCACTTGCTTCATTAGAGGAGTTGTGTCCCAGGAATAGAAAAAGGGCCATTCCAGCGCCACAAAACTTACCAATTTGAAATTACATTTTTAATAGCACAATAATTCTATGTCTGCAAAATTGTGTTTAACTTCCATGTTAAACTCTGGTACTGTAATTTCCTTCTTTTCTTTGTTCAAATGTATATAAATGATTCGTATTTTAATTGCACCTACCTGTAGGTGTGTTTAAATAACTACCTACATGTAATTCACCAATAAAGAAACATCAAACAATACCATAAAACATAAATAAAAATAATAACAATTTTCAGAATAACAATTGTAAATTGTGAGTATTACGTGGTAAAAAAATTACTATGCCTATGCAGGGGAATCGAACCACCTTCACAGCAGACAGATGACATCACAGTTTTGTACTTGTTCTAACTGAGCTATCTAGTAACATGTCCACAAAACTTATGTTTAAGATATAGTATCTGCTGGTTCCAGCGAACATTTGAAGACGTGCAAACGTCAGCTGTCTAATCACTAATAGACATTACAGCAATGCGATAACATCTATATTAGTACTAATTTCATTGAGTATTTAACATCCATATTAAATACGTGGGTAGAATGGGGTCAATGTTTTCATGTTGCAGTATAAAATGCGGATTGCATAAAACTTGAGAATAAGGGACAGCTGACTCACCTGGTATAGGTAAAACAAAAAGGAACCTAAAAATCCCATTAATAAACACTTTGTAATATGGATTATAAACAAGTGAATGTTAGAATCAGAACTGAAAAATTAGGTGCCATAACCAGGATTTGAACCACGGAACATCTGTTCTATGTGTGACTGCTCTACCACTGAGTTATTTTGGTAACATGCCAAATTGACATTAAATTCTTTAGCTGATTCACATCTTCCTGACTAATTCACCATTTCATTGAGATCATTTATCCTAATGGTGACTTACAACTCCTAAGCACTTAACCCTTTCACCGATATGGACGTCATATGACGTCCAAGTTAAAGTGCCCCAAACCGATATGGACGTGTATAGACGTCCTGCGCATACATGCATTTAATGCTCATTTAACGCCAATTATTTTAATCTTGCTGTTTTACAATAAATTTAAATTAGTTCTATAAGGAATGTAAACGTATCCTTAAAGGTTTCTTTTTGAATTGTACACCTCCAAACCTGGATAAACACCCAAGGGCACATCTGCAGATTCACACCAAATAATATTGGTTTCCTTGCGAACTTCTTTTTCGCAACACACTACACATTTTCGAAATGGTTACAAGTTTTTTGGGTGTGGGTGGTATACTTTTAGGAAAGTGTTTCCTCTCAAGTATGAGGGATGATGTGGTGAATTTTGCTACCCCCTAGTATAAAGAGGCCTCGGAGTATTATAATACTCAATTAGGTTACGAGCTCTTTATACGCGCAAGTACAGGTAGATGAATGTCTTTTACAGCTCTGAAAATTACTAAACAACTGTGCATAGTTACATCCAGTGGTATAAAAATCCTTTTTTTTTTTTTTTTTTACCATTTAACTGTTTTCCGTAAAGAGGGATAGCTGGTAATAGCTGATCCGTATCACCCATATTTGACCCGCCATTTCCCCAAACAATGGAGTAGCTAACATGCCAGCTGTAGACCAGTACACGTCACTGCTACGTATGTCCTAAAGATCTCCTTCATAATCGTACAACAAATCTTCCAGATTTACTACAGTAATATCAGAAGCCTGTACACATCATACCCAAGCTAATTTATTTGCTACATTACGGGGATAAGCCATGGTTAACATTGAAATTTAACAATTTCAAATGTACCATACATTTAGCTCTTGATAGCTACAAGTAATCACTCTGAACACAGACAGAGTATAAATATCTGAAATACAGAGCGAAAACTGCTGCATAAGGCTACTAGAAACCTTGGTTGAGAAACACTGTAATAACAGATGCTGACAGAGAGTTTTCATTCCAGTGTGTGAGCGTGTGACGCAACATATTCTCGTCATATTATCGCTTGGCATAGCATAAATAAACTAAACTTGAACCTGAGAAGTTTCTTGCGTAGCTATACATACATACTATGGCTCGTATACACACAAAACAAAATGATTCACATATTAGGCGCGTTCGGCACAAAGAATGGCTTTTGCTACAGTGAAACAAAGTAGTGAAATTTCAACAATTTATTAATGTAGTCTATACTTTATTGTTACTGTAGATTTTTATACTGCCTTTAATGAGTTTTAAACCAGTTTTTGTTTTGTTTAAATAACTTAATAAATACGGAAGATACGGCATTGTATTTATGATGCATTTTTACAGCATTTAACAATTTAAATGTCCTGCTCTGTTTATTGGGTATCCGTTTCCGGCCCCTGAAGGGTTTAAATGGCCATCGGCGAAGCGGTTAATTGTAAGACTCTTTAACATCATTTTTACTGTTATAGTTTTACATTTATAAGGGCAATCAGCAATAGGTGATTAATCTAATACATACAAACAATGTATAGGTAAATTTTAGAAATTTAGATCTGTGGCTCAAATGTGAGGTATGGCATTGAATTTTTCGGTTCTGATTCTAACCTTCTTAAGTTAACTTATACACAGTTTATGTGTGTTTGAACAGTTACTTATCGCTGATTGCCCTTATAAATGGAAAAGTATAATAACACTAGTTGACAAAAATGAATCTTTTTTCTTTCACATGAATTAAAATAACATTTTCTAGAAGTATTTTTTGTGCTGAATTCAAATATAATTTTAGTTTTTCTCCATCAGGCAGGAGTTTTGTGTGATATTGATTTCAATTTTTATAATATTCTAAAAAAATCTGTAACTAGCTATCTAACTCAAAATTATAACTGCTTATTCTGTCTTACCTAGAAAGTGGTAGGTAGTGATTTTCGGGCACATTTTGCATCTGGAATGTCTCTCTTCTTGGTCCAACATTAGTCAGCCAGCATATTGGAACTCCACTTGCCTTAGTAACTCTTTTCCATAGTAGAAATTTTCTGATGAAAACGCTCACCTTGCTCATCCCTGACAGCTCCAAGATTTTTGGGGAAGAAGTCTAAGTGAGAGTCCAAGAAGTGAATTCTTAAAGACGTGTTGCATCCCATAGCTTTATACCATTTTCTTCAGAGAAGCAGTCCTTGAAATCACTATGGCGGCCACGATAACTACATATTCTTACTTCTTTTTGGAGTAGATTCCACCCTTTGAGTCTGGAAGTTAAACCTTCAGCTTGCTGTTTAGACAGATTTAAATCCCGAATCAGGTCATTAAGGTCTTTCTGATGATCAGGTATTGGCTTCATATGTAGGATCATTTTTATTTTCATCTGAAGCATTTTCAGTTTCAGTTAGGTCAGAATCAGTTATCACCTAAGGTCATATCTGCATATACTGGTACAGGGAACTGTTCATTGTGTAAGACAGGTCTTATTGCAGATTGCAAATTCGGATACTTAATTGTATGTTTTGTTTTAGATGTGATTCCTTTTATATTTGTCAAACAGAAATAACAATCACTTAAATGATCCTTCGATTCCCTCCAAATCATAGGAATTGCAAATGGCATACAATGTGTACCATTTTTACACCCAGCCAGCAATCCAACATACGTAACACAGCATGTATTTGGTGCCCAGCTCTTATCAAAATCACCAGCATGACAGCCAAGTAAAGTTGACAACTCTTCCTTTCTTGGAAGTGTTGAAAACAGTGTTATAATAAATTAAATTTAAAGGGAGTCGATTAATGACACTAAACAACACTTTTAAATTTTACCGGAACATGTTTCAGAGACTTTGCCTCCATCCTCAACCGGCCATCGACTGGTTCTCATTGGTGTAGTTGACAGAGGAGACCTATGACAAAATATTGTCGATGGCCGGTCGAGAATGGAGGCAAAGTCTCAAACATGTTCCGGAAAAATTTAAAAGTAAGTGTTGTTTAGTGTCATTAATCGACTCCCTTTAAATTTAATATGACAACACTTCTTTGCAAGTGGGGTCAAATTTTGCCTCTGAGACTTGAAGGTCAGCTCATCACAAATATAGCAGAAACTGTTTACATGATTTACACACTTTCTTGGTATGATGAAAAAACAAAGCACTAAAACACTGCATACGCAATACACTTTCGAAAAGAAAGGAAGGAAATATTTCACTATTGAACAAACTCACAGTCAGCTCAATATTGACACATTACACAGCCAGATGAACAGGTCGGTACATATCCAAACATGAATGAACCTGCACAGCTTTGTTTTATGGTTCTTCAGCATATTACAAATCATTCCCTTATATAAAGCTTGGATAAAATCACTAATTATGAGGTAAAGTTTCCTATAACAGGTCAAAGAAAACGCTAAAATCCATTTTAAAAAGTAGTGGTCACAAAAAAACTGTGCCTGATGGAAAAATTCTGACTACATATCTGAATTCAGTATGAAAAGATACACTAGATTCACTAATCAGATTTCTTGTGAAGAACACCTTGTCGACTAAATCAGATTATGAATTTTGAAAACCTACTTCTGATTCCAGCATAACATATGTTGCCTCTCCACATCTACTTCCATATCCATGGTGCTACTAATACTTGACCTTTAGCTGAACGAGAGCATGTCTCTCAAAACATATCCAACATTTAATAGGTATAAGTGAAGTTTTGTGACAAAAATTAACTCACTAAAAAAACTGTGAAAATGAGTTGGATTATAAATACTAAACATCACTAACTAGAAAAAGCACCTGAACGTGTTACGAGAACTAGGGCTTGTCCCCATTGACAGCATTATCATAACTTGTTCAGGTCCTTTTCTGGTGGTTTATTATTTATAATCCAACTCATCTTTGTGAATTAGCACTACAACACTGTAATACTTCTACTCAGTTGTACACTACATTACAAAAGTGAATCATGTTTAGCAAATACCACCAGGCCTATACCTATATGGTAAATCTAGTAGCATATTTGTTCATTAAGTTACATATTATATTTCAGATAATGGAGCTATTTCTGATGGGTGATACAAAGCAAGAAGATGAAAACATTACCGTTAAAGAAGAACCAGTGGATGTTCCTTTGCTAGATGACATTCTTGGAGAAGGTGAGGGTTTATGTTACTAAGATGTAACTTCAAAGAAGCATGATTATTATATACATCCTTGAGTTATTTAGTACAGTTTGATGAAATATCAATATTATGCATTTGAGAAAATGATGAAATGCATGAATGACAGTTCCTATGTAAACCCATACATTATATCCATAAAACATTAAGATTGTAGATTTCTGAAGTTGTTAGGTACAGTTTTTATGAAAACCACTTAAGATATCTCATGCAATTATGCACCTTTTCTCTTAAAGGTAGTCCAGTAATTCAAGGATTTTTGTTTGTCATTTTGGTTTTCCTGCAATTTTGGAATAACACAATAATGGTTTTAATTTTCAGGTATAATTGTTAGACATATTTAAGGTTTCCTTTTAGAGAAATAAAACTTCATGTAATATCAAACAAGTGTGCCAAATTTGAGCACTTGTATGAAATAATTTCCAAGATATGACATATGACTACTAAAGGATAAAATTTGTGGTATACAGAGTGTAAATTTTACCTTTAGTAATTAAATAACTATACTGGTCACCAATCTAAAAAATGATTCATGTTTCACATGTAGAAAGAGACAACATTGCTGCTTATTGCTGCCATGTGGAGAGTGCATAGTTTGCGACTGCAGTGGTTATCACCATCACCATCACCATCACCATCATCATCATCATCATCATCATCATCATCATCATCATCATCATCATCACCATAATCAATCAATCATTCATCTATCATTTATAATACTATGCACGAAGACAATAGTAAAGTCATGGATCTACATGCAGAACAGCATTCTCTCACAGAATATATTATTTACCATACCTGTCCCTTAATTGGAATACCTTTACCAAATATAGTTTTATTTGGTTCCTAAGCACGTTCAGGGTTTTGTGTGTCTGTGCTATCTTTTCACTATTTTTAGACATTAGTAAACATACATTAAACACGATTGCAAATACAACACACACACAGATACATTGACTCAAACACACGTAAACCAAGGCAAATTGCCACAAAGAGGATGAAAGGAACTTGCCAATAAGCAATCTCTAACCATTCTAACAAGAGCAGCAACAAATATGAAGACATTATGTTTATTGCAGTGTTAGAAGAGCAACAAGAAGCAAGGTATTGTGTTTAATGCAGTGTTAGCAGAAGTTAAGACATGTGTATTATACTCGCTTGCCCATAAGTCATGCTAAACTGCGTTAGAATATTGGCGACAAAGTTTAGCATCTAATGTCATGGAAAAATCTCAACTCTAATTGATCCTTCTAATTGTTATAACCGTTATGACATACTCATCCCCTCCCATTTATTTAACTCTTTCACTGCCAGTAATGGTATATCTGTTACAGACTTTCAATCCCGTTGTGCTAATAGCGTGTATGTGTACTACGTGTGTTGCGCTAAGAAATGAATGTATAGACTCCACTCAAGCATTTCTGAAGGTGATTTTATAGCGTAGTATGCTCCTGCCATCTATTGCATTATGAATGAAATGTCTCTCAGTATTTTAGTTGTCTTGTACTGCTCTCTAGAGCGAAATATTTGAAGGTCTGCACCAGCAATCTTGTGTTGTGCTACGAGAGCTGCATGTGAAGTCCAGGGATTCCAGAAATATAAGGGTGTGTAAAATGGCTTTGTCAAGCAGTGCCAGATGCACTTTTATTGATGAATTATTAGACTTTTTAACACATTGCCATCCAAGTTTTCAGACTCAGATGGTGCCAAAAATGATCAAGATAATAC
This sequence comes from Mantis religiosa, assembly GCA_030765055.1. Taxonomy (NCBI): domain Eukaryota; kingdom Metazoa; phylum Arthropoda; class Insecta; order Mantodea; family Mantidae; genus Mantis; species Mantis religiosa. Next base: position 92,429,615 of record CM060947.1, on the reverse strand, counting down.
TGAAGCAGTTTTTGGTGTTAGTGTTGATAGTAGTGGCAATGAAATTGAAAAAAGTGATAACCAGCTTGGTGCTCTGCAGAGAAAGAAACAGTGCGCTAATCCTTTGTTCCAGTGGCACAGTGGAGACTTCAGCCCACAATTGTAAAATCCTAGCATCAAAATTCAGGTATTTTGGCAAACATAAATTAGAATTTTTTTAATTATTTTTTCCACTTCACATTACGCAGCACTAAGCAGATGAAGCTAATAAATATTACATATTTTTGTGTCAGAAACTACAACCATCCCAAAGTTCTTGTTTGCAAGCCTGAAGTAATACAATCCCAGAGGAACCATATGTATTTTTTGGAATCACTGTGCTATTGACCAGAGTAAATGAGTATTGGTCTGAAGATCCCATTATTGCCACATATCAGTTTTCTGACTATATTCTGACTATATTTCCAGGGATAGGTTCCTTTTACTTTTAGTATTATTACGTTTTAACGATAATGGAAACCTAGGTACAAGGGGAAAGACTCCATAAATTGAAGCTGATAATTGATCACCTTAGAAAAAATTCTTCAGAGAAGTATTTGATCCTTTCCAAAAGCTGTACATAGATGAAAGCCTTATGCTTTTCAAGGGGCAATTGCAATTTCTGCAATATGTTTTTTACTATGTGATTGCAAAACAGGGTACATTCTGGATTTCATTGTGTATACAGGGGCAAACCAGATATTCTTCCAGGGCGTGTATTTGGTATTTCAGGAGCAGTAGTACAAACACTGATGGAAGGGTACCTACACAAAGGTCACACTTTATCGGTAGATAATTGGTATTCCAGTCCTCTACTGTACAATTGGCTACATCAAAATGAAACCAATCCCTGTGGTACAGTAAGAAAGGACAGAAAAGAAATGCCAAAAATGAATGAGAAATTGCTATAGGGGCAAACACAATTTCAACACACACAGAACATGCCAGTTTTTAGATTGGTGGACAGACAAGAGGTTTGTATGTTGACAACACTACAGTACTGCCATTGGATCTCCAGCTTTGACGTTTTGCGGTTGCAGAGGCGGAGGGGGAAGGTAAATAATACCAACATACAGTAATGAGCAATTTGAAACATATCCTCAAAATTATCTTTAGAATGAAAGAATAGGACAATATCATCTTTAAAACTTTGAAATCCAACTTGCAGTTTCACTATCATGCAAGATATTCATTACAACACCACTCTATTCAAATATTCTTTCACAATTTTTACATGCACTAACTGCTTCTGGTGGTAGTACTGGGAGGTCTCTACATCCGGTGTCGGGTCAGGAAGTTAAAGCTGTCTGCTAGCGCCATTCAGTATTGTTGCTGCTAGGTGTGGCTTTCGAATCCAACACTGCGTTGCCAGTTTAATTTTGTTTGTACCACATGGCTTCCGTTTCTTTTGGTGTTTGCGCTGGTAAAGTTTGTTTACTATATTGTGCGAGCGTGAATTCCAATTTTTAGTGTCTCTAAGTCCTATTATTATCGCCATTATTATAATATGGCTACTGGTTCGTGAAATATGCAAATGCTTGAAATATTTAAAATATGCATTGTTCCTCTGCTTGAAATTCCCGCTAAAGAACTGGCAACAGCTCTCTTCTCCCTCTCAAGAAATGTCAGAGCTGGAGAACAGCTGGCCAAGCTGTACATACAGATGCTTTAGGAAAAGTTGATTGCAAAATACAAACACATATAATGAAGCCCAAGTGAGTCAGTGTCTATAATAAAATTATGGGTGCCATAGATAGGTCTGATATGATGATTAGATCTCTTGAAATGTGTTGGAAAGTCTTTGAAGTGGTACAGGAAGTTTTGTTTTCATCTCTTAGACATTATTTTGCTGAATTTTCAGGCAATATACAAAACTAAAACAGGAAGCAACATTACTCTAGCAGATTTTCAACTCTCTTTTATTTGGAAATTTTTTGAAGATAATCATACCCTCAAAATAACCAAAGGAGAACAACAAACAACTGGTGATCAGCCCCTTAGGCACATTGAAAGGCACTTTCCTTTACCTGCCCAACCAACTCAACAAAAATCAGTCTGCTAGTATGTGTCATGTATAGCACAAAAGTGAATCGAGAAGATATTGACACATTGCTTCACTCACACTGAAGCAATGTGTCAATATCTTCTCGCTTCACTTTTGTCTAATTTGTGCTTCACTGTCCCTACGCTTCCAATGTGTCAATATCTTCTCGCTTCACTTTTGTCTAATTTGTGCTTCACTGTCCCTACACTTCTTTCAAGTTTATACTTTGTGTCATGTATGTTATAACACCAGTATTGGACCCAAAAATGGCAGTATACCAGGATTGTGTGTTCACCCCTGTTTCAAAACATACCACACAAAAAAGAAATATTGATATTCATTTTGGAAGGATGTAGTTTCATTCATGCATTATATGTAATATGTATAGTGAAGTTACAATAATTAAAAAAATCCTGTAAATTGTTGTGGTCACCCCTGACTTGTAAATAGAAATTACAAATTTAAATGTATTTCACCCAATTATCGGAAGGCACGACCAACTGACGGCTGAGTGAGGGACGGGAGGCATTCAGTTCACGCCTACCCATTTATCTCGTGTCACAGAGGGGATGGTTAGAACAGCATCACTAGCCAGTATACCGTCTCTTTCCCTTCTCCCTGACATCTGGAACATTCGGGATGATTTTCCGGTCCGCGAAGCTTCCAGAAACAGCGATCTTCCTATAAAAGGCCTGCAGTGGACGAGTCAGTTGAATTCTTGGCGAGCAGCTGTGAGGAGCGCCGTGCTAGTGAACGGACTGGAAGACTGAGTACGTGTATCAGAGGAGTTGTACGTAATTGTTAGTGTAGAGTGGACCTGTGACAGACGAACTAGCGAATTGTAATTGTGTGCGCTACGTAATACTGTGTAATCGGCAAGTGTTCCAACTGTAATTTGGTGGAAATAAAGAACATTTTGAGTTTGTGCAATTGGACTTTTAATTTCACAAACCCACAAAGTCACAACTGGTGTCAGAAGTGGGATATTACCACCATGGACATGGCATTGGAAAAAATTCTGGAGATGATGGAAATGAAGGCCGAACTGACCTCGGAAATGAAAGCGGCAAATAATAGCCTGGCCGCGGAACTAACAACGAAGACGGAGACGGCAAATAACAACCTGGCCGCGGAACTGAAACAAATGAAGACGGCTAACGACATCACCGAGAAGATGGAAGAAATGAAGGCCGAATTAAAAGCGAAGACGGAGGCGGCAAATAGCGACCTGGCCGCAAAGTTGGAGACAACAAATCACAATCTGATTGCAAAGATGGCCGAACTGACCACGGAAATGAAGGCTGCGAACAAGGCCCTCGCCGAAAAATTTGAAGAGCTATTGACCGGCGTGAGGGATGACGTCACGGAGCTGGGCAAGTGGATGGGTCAAGTGGACGAGCGCATTAACGACCTGGAGGGAAAGGCCGACAATAACATCAAATGCCTCGAAGACCTGGCTAACCGCGTTAACAACCTGGAAGGAAAGGCCGACAGCGTCAAGTCCCTGAACGCCATGGTGGAGGACGTCGTCGGCAGGAGGTTGAAGGATTTGAAGGCCGACGCGCCGGGACGCGACACACCATCGGCGCGCGTCAAACCTCCCAAGTACGACGGCGCGTCAACGTTCGAGGTCTTCCACCGCCAGTTCGACATGGTGGCCAGGCATAACAAGTGGTCACCGGAGGAAGAGGTCGCGCAGCTAATAGCCAGCCTCCAGGGACGGGACGCAGAAGTCCTAAACGCGGGTCAGACAGCGGCGGCTCCCAAGGATATCTGCGAAGCCCTGGAGAACCGGTTCTAGCCGCAGCCTACCGCAGTCAGCTGAAGACAAGGTCGCAACAGCCAGGGGAGACGCTGCAGGAGTTCGCCCTGGCGATTGAGCAACTGGCTAGCAAGGCGTTGGTTGACCTTCCACCGGAGTTCGTATCCCGGGAAGCCCCCTACGCTTTTGTCGACGGGGTACGAACACCGAGATACGTCAGCGCCTAATGTTCGGCGACTACACAACCATCCACGAGGCGCTGACGGCAGCATTGAGGATGGAGGCGGCCAAGGTGACGGTTACCCTGACGTTGAGGACGAGGAGTGTCCGCTACACCGGAGACAGAAGACCATCCGAGGGACGCCGGCGAAGACCTAGTAGCCTGTGTAGGGAATGTGGACAGCCGGGACACCTGGAGAGAGACTGCCCACACCAGGAAGAGCAGCCGGGAAACGAGTAAGGGCAGCCGTGGTGAGGGGCACGTCGGCGCCATCACTACAATTCCCTCGAGTGACACTGCACGCCGTCAGCCGGCGGATGGATGACAGCTTCATCGCAGATGGTTGGGTGAGAGGGAAGCCGTGCCCCGTGCTGGTGGATACCGGGACAGCCGTGACCATCATCAGACCCGACACAGCCAAGGGTTTGCCATCCAGGAACCCGAGCCGACCATACCAGCTGATGACGGCATCGGGCGACACCTTACCTGTGGAGAAGGAGGTCCTGCTGAAGCTGACCTTGGGACGGAGTGCCGTGGGTCTGTGGGGGTTCGTCGCTAAGGCGGCTGAGGAGGTGATTATGGGAGTGGATACCCTCAGGAGCCACGAGGCGACTTTCGACGTCGACAGGAAGGTCCTGCGGCTCAACGGAGAAAAGTATATACTCCGTCAACCCGAAGAGCGCCTTGGAATCTGCAGGGTCATCTTGAACGAAGACGTGATTGTCCCCGCGAGGAGCGAGGTGGTGGTGACGGCGCGACTGGAAGGCCAGAGAACCAGGAACATGATGCTGGACCAGAAGACGCCTGTACACGGACTATGTGTAGCCAGGGCATTGCTGCCGTGCTGAGGGGAGGTACCAATGAGACTGCTAAATCCAACGGACACTGATCACGATGTCCAGGCCGGGACGAATTTGGGAACGTGCGAGCCCGTGGTGAGCGTAACAGCAATCGACAAGACACAGGAGCTGGTGCCGACGCAATACCTGGGGCCCCGACTAGAAGGCTTACTGGAGAGGGCGGCCGACCACTTGACTGCAGAACAGCTGGAGAAGATTCGGCAACTGCTGAGACGATACCGGCGCGTCTTCAGCCAAGGTAACAGTGACTACGGCCGCACGGACAAAGTGCTTCACCGCATCGACACCGGGGACGCCCGGCCTATTCGGCAACCACCTAGACGGGTTCCGCTGGTGAAGCAAGCAGCGGTACGAGACATACTGGAGGACAAGAGATCCAGTGAAGTGATTGAAGAGTCTGACAGCCCTTGGTGCTCCCTTGTAGTCTTGGTGACGAAGAAGAACGGCGAGCTATGCTTCTGCGTGGACTACAGGAAGCTGAACGCTGTCACCCGAAAGGACTGTTTCCCCTTACCCTGGATTGACAACACCCTGGACACGCTAGCTGGTGCACAGTGGTTCTTGACCCTGTACCTGAAGTCGGGCTATTGGTAGGTAGCTCTAGACCCGAGAGACAAGGAGCAGACCACATTTTCAACAGAACAAGGGCTTTGGCAATTCAGTTATGCCCTTTGGCCTCTGCAACGCACCAGCCACCTTCCAACGTCTGATGGAGTCACTGATGAGAGGACTGACTTATGACGCCTGCCTGCTATACCTGGACGACATCAACATTGTCTGTAAGACTTTTGAAGACCATCTCGAGAATCGGAGTAAGGAGCTACAGAGATTGTAGGCGACCAACTTGAAGCTGAACGCGAAGAAGTGCCAGCTCTTCCACAAGGAAGTGATGTCCCCCAGAAAGATTTGTTCAGCAAGTTCCTCGAACCGCCACTAGAGGAGACCGATGACAAAATATTGCCAGCTACACCAATGAGAACCAGTCGATGTCCGGCTGAAGATAGAGGGAAGGCCTCTGAAACTAGTTCCGGGAAAATTTAAAAGTAAGTGTTGTTTAGTGTCATTAATCGACTCCCAATTAATTTAATTTATACAACAACACTGTTTTCAACACTTCCATGAAAGGATTTATATTTACCAATGTTTAAATTCCCAATTTAATGAGTAAGGTTTACAATGTTAAACTTTGTATTTATCAGTATTCTAATAATATATTTTTGAATTTTTAATATTTCTACTATTCTTGAATTGCTTCCCCCTAGTATTAGTCCATATCTGAAAACAATTTGAAAAGAGAGTAGTAAGCCATTAACACAAAGTTTTTTGAAACCACTCTTTTTAAATTTGGTAACGAAATTACCATTGAAGACAATTTTTTACATAATTGCTCTGTATGTGGATTACAGTTTTTTGTTGTTGTTTAAATCTATAATTGCACCTAAGAGTTTAACTTGTTCACACTGTCTACCTGTTCATTATTTTTTAAGGTAAATAAATACTTTGCATTGTACTGTCATTCATGTAAAGCCATTGCTTTTGAACCAACCTTGAGATTTTCTCAATAGTTGTTTTTTCTGGTTGTAACAACACTTTGAGATCTGTTAAATCCTTAAAAAGAGTGCATCATCCTGTGTGAGATGATAGCATTTTAAGACATTATAATCAGACAAAGCAAAGGCCCCCAAACTAATCCTTGGGTAACACCTGTAGTATCTGAGATTCTTATGCAACTTGTTGATTTTCAAGATAAAATTTAAAGCTTTGTACATTAGAGTTTCTTATTCCATAAATTTCTAATTTTCTTAATAAAATACTATGTTTCACACAGTCAAAGGACTTACATTACAGTATTACACATGAAAAACTCCATCAAATGTTTGGCAAATTAATCATACAAGCAAGTCTATTGCAAGTATGGTTGGCTTTTCCTTGAGATATCCAAACTATCTGAAAATAAGACATACAAAGATTTTTACTGTTTGGGAACTATCAGTATTGGGGACTATCAGTATTGGCTTGTAATTGCTTGGTTTATTCTTTTCTCCTTTTTTTAAGGGGAGGCATCGGTGAAATTTTGTCAAATATGACAAAAAACAACATTTTCCGTTTTTTTGCATTATAATTATGTTTAAACATTGTAGTTTCAGAATATACCGTCAGTTAGGCCCTAGCGCCATTTAAAGAGCAGCTACGCCATTATTTAAACACCCATGTGCGGGTGGGCGTGGCCATTTATATTGCTTTTACCAGTGTGTCGCAAAGAAATTGATGGGATTCTCACGTTTTAACTACGCAGTTTGATTCTGTAACTGTGGTAATGTGCAGAGACATCTTCTGGATGTTTGTGGAAGCTACTGAACCTTTCCGCTACCATTTTTATATATTATTTTCCACTTACTACTTTTGAAAGTAAACAAACATTTCCACTAACATGTAGTGTTTGTGAAATATGGTTTACATGCAATTGAAAGCTGTGGATAGCAGCTTATATTAAATTATTGTTGTTTAGAATAGGAATAAAGCCTGATTTAACATTGTATTGCTTTCTTGTTGTAACAGAAGGTATATGATTCATACCAGGTTAGGTTAGTATAGTGCCTATTTCAAAGCAAAATATAATGAAACTTTAAGGTGTTCTAGCCATAATAGTAAGTAATGATACTAGAATGCTGTGCTTGAGGTAAATGTTAAGTGAAAACATATAGTAGCCCAAGAGTTAACAGTGATTCTAGTAGGTCACCTTTTGATGTAAATGGAAGAATGGTTGATGTATTTCTGGGCATTGGTAAGGGTTATATTTCTATGCAGAAGTTTTGTATGACCATGGGTATGAATTTCATGAACTATTCTACTTACAATTTCCATCTCATAGACAAAAATAAAGATATTAGTTAGTACTATTATATGGGAAAGTTGCATTAAAGGAGAAGCACAGAATGCTAATGAAAGTTTCCATGGAGTAAATGTCACAAAGAAGTTTTTGTATTACGAAAGAAATTGCAAATTGCAGTGATTGCAACTGTTAGTGAATTTAATATGGATTTTAAAGATAGACTTAAAGTTAAGGCAAAATTTGCAGCAAGCAAAGTAAGTCTTGTTAGCAAGAAAATTAGCAATATTAGGGATAGGTGAAAGCTAAAACAAAGTGATCAAAGTTCATTGAGCAAATATAAATCTGCCAAGCAGCAGTTAAAGGTGACTAAATTAAAAGAGGAAGAGGATAGTAAACTAGCTGAGTGGTCTTCATATAGTGCAGGATGGTTTTGAAACATAGAAAACAATGTTGTTTATATTTAGAGCTTCTTACTAGATTTTTCTTCATGTCCAACTTTTAGCATTTTTAATACTCCTTATAGTCCAGACACTAAAGTTTTTAATGAATTTAAGTTTTGCATATATGTATATTCCTAGATAAGTTTTCAATAAAAGTTGGTATCATTATGGCTGTATATGAAAAAATTAATAATGATTGGTATTGAAAAAAGAAAATTGAAAAAATTCAAGAAAATTCTATCATATTCCTTAAATTTTATCCTCCAGAACCATTAGACTTGGGCAAATGAGTATATAAATATATAATTTTGTAACTATTATCTAAAGGAACCAGAATCCAAAGTTCCAATCATTTATAACAAAAATTGTAGAGAATGTAATATGTTTCCCAATGTAAAGAAATTGCAGCAAAAAATTAAATTATTATTTTTTTGGTAAAAACTATTGTAGATAGAAAAATTATAAAAAAAAGGGCCAAAGGCAACCAAATTAAAGAGAAAGAAGGTAATAAGATAGTTGTAGGGCCTGCATATGATGCATGGAGTTTTCAAAGTAAAGAAAGTAGTGTAATTTCAATCTAATAAATCTTTAAATTCATTTTTCTCCGCTTCCAATTTTTGAACATTTTCGTATCTTCAAAATGCTCCAACTTCTGCAATTCTCAACGAATTTGTATTAAACTTTGCATACATATTCCTAAATAAATGTTTAATAAAAGTTGGTATTTTTGTTTATTTAAATTAAACAGTTTATTTATTATTGATTTTTAAATCTCAAAATAGCAAAAAAAAAAATATATATATATATATTCACATAAAAAAAATTTTGTCCACAAATACTTGATACACACTTTAAAAGTATAGCAACTTTTATAACTGATGTACAGAGAAACCTGAATCTAAAATTTAAAGTTTCTAAAAGAAAATCTGTATGATCTGGGACTTTTTATATAACATACAAAAATCATACTATGAGAAGCACTAAATATTTTTTTTTGAAAAAACTATTTAAGTTAGAAAGAAGAATTTTAAAAGCTTAACTAGATTCCCTATACCCCACCTAATGACAAAATTTCAAGCAGTTCTGATGTAAACTCTGGATTTTAGCATTTTTCACAGATGCCTCCCCTTAATATTGGAGTTACTTTCAGATATTTGAAAACTTTTGGAAAAACATCTTTGATGCATCTGTTAATACAGAAAGTTAAACAAATTAAAATGTTATGCATGATTGGAGGAATTTAGTAACAGTGATATCAACATTAATCGTTAAAACTATTTGTAGTCGGTTTATTTGTCACTTACATTTTTATGTTATCGAGGGACTAGTTCCGGAAGCCATTGCCTCCATTTTCAACCCCTCTCCAATTAGCACCTGTTGTCGTCTTCCAGAGAGAGGAGAGCAGATGACAACAGGTGCTAGTTGGAGAGAGGTTGAAAATGGAAGCAATGGCTTCCGAAACTAGTCCCTCGATAATATAAAAATGTAAGTGATGAAGTTTTAATAAACCAACGACAAATAGTTGTTCTGATGAATTAAAATTTGTTAGTTTCTTAACTAAATTATTCATAAAGCCATAGGTGTCTTTTACATTTGAATTTTTAAGTGTCATTGTTACTCATATGTGTCACCTGACTTAAGTATAAATTCCTCTGTTAAATCCCTTAGAGGATGTAAAGCTGATTAACTCATGATTAAGTATGATTAACTTATAAAGCTCAAAAACACACATTAATTTTTAATGTTATTTCGTTAACCAGTTCTATCAAAAAAGTATTGAAATCATTTGTTGATATCTCATCAGCGCTCTCTGTTCTATTTAATTTTTTTACTGACCATGCTGTCATATTTATTTTCTGATTTGTTTATTAGCTTTTGATTTGCCTCCTTTTTTATGCATTTATGGATCTCCTATAATGATTTCTAAATTCTTTGGCTATTATTAGGAGTGAATTGTTTGGTCTCTTTTTATACATAACTTGCTAGATGCCTATTTTTCATTTTTTCTAAACCAGAATTCATCAATCACGATTGTTAATTTTTTTTTTTGTATTGTTTGGTATTTACATTTTTCTAAACTTTTTACAAGAATTGTTTAATAAATCTAACAAATTTTTAAAAAGTACACTAAATGTTTCTACCACTGAAAACTCTTTTCTGTACATTTTTTCCCAACTAATTGCTATTAAACTATCTATCTTTAAATTTAATTTTACTCTACATTTAGTGTTTAATTCTCTTACATTAGTGTTTTGATCTTTTATGAGACTGTTATTTTATGTGTATAGGTTGATGATAGAGTACCCTTTGACCTAGTACATCTATTAAGCTATCTCTGATTGGTCATAACATTATCTAGAGATGCAGATCCTCTAATAGGTAACATATTTGCATAATGATAAGCTAATTGTCTTAATAAATTTTGAAAATCTGTTGTTATTTCTTGTAAAATCAAAGTGGGCATTGACCTCTCCACAAACAACTATATCATGACAAAAATGAGAAAGATATATCAAGAGCTTTCTTAATTCTAAGACAGAACAGGATTTCCTAATGGCGACCTATATAATGCAACTATTATGATTTTATGAGAGTATTACCTCAAAATGTTCTTCAATAAAAAAAAGTTTAAGTTCTAACTTTTTTGCCTCTAATGAATTATGTATATGTATTGTTATCCCTCCATTTTTATACTTATTATGATAGAAATAAATTATTAGTTGAAAATTTTCAATGTCTACATAACTATCACATTCTCATCTAACCAATGTTCAGTCGAAGCAGAGTACTTGACAATTTAAATCCATTAGGTACATACCTAATTCATCTGATTTTGTTCCTAAGCATTGTTTATTCATATATGAAATATTTACAGCATCATATCTTTCTAATTCTCTGCTTTGTTTAGAAACTTCACAATTTGTGAATTACCCTTCTATATGGAAGTGTAGTTGTTGATATCTCTTTCTTCAATTTTCTAATTGCCTCACTAATTTCCATTGCTAGCACCTTTTGTCTGATGCATTCAGATGCATTTCATGTGTTGTGAGGTTTTCCCTATTGATTTTACCCCTATCTACAATACATTCTTAAATCTTGCACATGTTCGATTAATTAATTGATTTACTATTGTTACCTCATTGTTTACACTTGAGAAAGGAGCCAGATGTATCTATATGGCAATTTACTATTACAACATTAGTATGGATTGACCTATATAACACCTTTGACCTTTTTAGGTCATGTATTAAAACTTATGCTGTTTTTATAGATACTGTCTCTTAAGTAATGCCATTTTTTGAATGAAATGTGTGCTGACAAGCAATTAACTAGTTCTCAAAGTATAGACTATTAGATTCTATGGTCTTGAGCCATCATTCAGCAAGGTTTATTATCCCACAATGGTATCAGTCTCTGCTTTTTGATGCGAAGAATTTGGTGACACCCATTTGCACTGCTTCAATTTTGTCAAAATTTCTTCCTTGTAGAAAATGGGCCAGGGATTGAAGATGATGATAATCTGATGGTGCAAGGTTAGGCCTGAGTTAGGCTGTGGCAGCAGTTCGATTCCTCCCAATTCCTGAAATTTTTCATGGTTGCTTATGCAGTATAGGGGTGTTGCATTATCCTGTTGCAATAGAACTCGATTTTGGTTAACTAATGCTGGGTATCTCCGTCTCAACATTTTATGAACTCATTCCAGTTGAGAAAAAAAGACCTGCATCAATTGCCTGCCTGTTTGGAACAAACTCCCAGTGAATTACACCTTCAAAATTCTACCAAACACACAACATTACTTTGGAACCGGACTGATTTTTTTTTTTTTAACGATGACTTTGGCAGGTTGTGGAGATCAAGCCATTGTTTCGAGGCATCAAGGTTTCGGTAGTATACACATTTTTCATCACAAGTGACAATTCTCCTGACAAATCTATCATCCCTGGGATTACGGATAAGCTGACGACAGATATCCACTCTATGTTCAGCCTATTGAGGTATTAGTTCATGAGGTATAGATCTACAGCTTCTGTATGATTTTCGAAATGCCTTAATGTTTAGGTGATGTATGGTATCTTTTGATGCATCAAGTTCTTCTGAAAGCCTAGGGGAACTTTTTTGCAGATTATTTCACAAAACTTGGCATGTATTCTCAATATTTCATACTTTAAGTCTTCCACATGGTAAATCTGTAGTGTTTTTGTCTCCATTGTTGAAACGTTCGAACCATTGGGCCACATGCCTACGAACAACACCTTTCTTCTTCTACTTCACATATTCTTTGAGCTGTGGCAACAGTTTTATAATCTTGTCTCCAGTAGTGTTTTAGAAGGACTCTAAGCTAAAACATTGTTATCTCCATTTTGTGATTGTTTATTAACAACTGAATACTGTCACATGCTCACAATGTATGCAACACTAGCCATGGTAACCTGTAAATAGCAAAGAAACCCAATCAATTTTCCAAAATGTTAAAATCAGAAAACTCACTTAATTTAAGAGACCACCTAATAGGTAACATCATTGGTACCACATATTAACATTATTCTGTCTTTATCATTCCAAGCTTGAAGTCCTCTTGTGGTTGTTTACCAGTTTTGATTCTTTTCTATTCACCCATAGATTCTTCGATACATCTTTTGCATTGATGTCCCGAAAAAAAATTATCTTTTCATCAGTGTAACTTAGTTCAATGTTACCCAGCCTGCCTCGGTAGCGTGGTCATAGCATGTCTGCCTCACGTTCAAGAGGTCCCAAGTTCGAATCTTGGTCAGGGTGAGTTACCTGGATAAGGTTTTTTCTGGGGTTTTCCCTTATCCTGAAAGACAAATGTGGGGTAACTCTAAGCTCTATGGACCCCGGGCTCATTTGAGCATCATTTCATCCATGCCATTCATCGTCCAAAATGACTTAATGTTGGAGGACGTAAATTACAACAACAACAAAAAAATTAATGTTACCATTACATCTCTGAAACACAACTGCAGCTTTTATTTTGTTTTGATTTTCCATTTTGTCATTTTTCATACTCTTTCCATCTTCTTCTGGTATACCTTCTAATGAATCCTTGGTTTCATCTTCTCATTAAAACAGCAACTTTTGGCATTTCAAAACTGATAAATTTTTAAAGTTTCTTTCATTGCCATTTTGACATGGTCAATAGACTGCCAATGTTCTTGCTTTTGTTCCTAACTGTTGTTTTAAATACATATTTTCTTCTGTGAGATTAGCATTTTCTGCATGAACATACTTAATTCTCGAGTCAATATTTCCTGGCTGTTCTGTCATAATTTTATTGCTTCATACCATATACCAGAAGTATATGGTTTGACCCTTATACGAGGGTGGGTCAAAAAGTAATACCTCCTATTTTTTTCTCTTTTAATTGCCAAGAAAATTGAATCCAATTTACATAGCTTGAAAACTACAACATTGACGATGAATTTGTCACTATTCAATATAACCTCCGTCCTTTTCCACAGTTTTGGTCCACCTTTTAACTAGGGCATCATGTATTCATCCTAAGCCATTGCTGAACGGACGTTTTCACAGCCTCCTCATCTTCAAAATGAATCCCACGATGAGCTTCCTTTAGTGGCCCGAACAGATGGAAGTCTGATGTTGCCATGTCAGGGCTGTATGGGGGGTGAGGTAAGACTTGCCATCCCAATTTCTCAATTTCTGCAGTGGTGTAACGGCTGATGTGTGGTCTTGCATTGTCATGCAAAAGAAGAACATCCGCCACAATTTTTGTTGAGCGAACTCGCGAAGACGTGCATTCAGAATTTTGAGAGTTCTGACGTATTGGACAGAATTTATTGTTCATCCCTGCTCCAAAAAAATCAAGCACACTCTCTGCATCCCAAAACACTGTCGCCATAACTTTCCCTGCCGACCACTGAGTTTTGGTTCCAAAAAATGAACCCACATTTCGTCTCCAGTATCAATTTTTTCCAGAACCTCCTCTTCCTCCAAACTGAAGCACTGCAAGTGTTCGGAGGCTATTGTTTTCCTTGTTTCTTTGTTTTGGGCGGTTAACATTCTTGGTACTCAACGTGAACAAACTTTTGAGTAACCCAGTTGTTGAATAATAGTCATCACACTGCCTTTACTGAGGGAGGTAATGCGACACACTTCACCTGTTGTTACCCGGCGATCACCACGAATGATGTCATTGACTCGCTGAATGTTGCGTGGAGTCACTGCAGTCACCGGTCTGCCGCTTTTCATCTGCCAATGGTGTTTGCCCTTCAGTTTCGTTACAGCGACGAACCCATCATCTAACAGTGCTGACATCCACCATTGCATCACCATACACATTTTTTAGCCTTTCGTGAATGCGAATTGGCGCTTCATCTTCCGCAGTCAAAAATTCAATTACAGAACGCTGTCTAATACGAATGTATTAGATGTCAGCCATTTTGCATGAGGATGCAGTGCTGCCACCTGTTGACTTAGGAAGTTACTACTGCGGGGGATTGGAGAAGAAGGTTTGAGGAATTGTGCCAAATTCAAAGTTTTCACGTAACTTACTTATTTAAGGAAAAAAGAAAATAGGAGGCATTACTTTTTGACCCACCCTCGTACATATTTACCAGCAGATTGTATCATATAATTTTACTCTCCCTCCAATACTACTCTAATTTCTAAAAAGTATCAACAGTTTTTGCACATAGAAACCATATTGAAAGCTAAACAATGTAATATAATATATTGTATATGTAAGAAATTATCAAAAATATGATGAATTAAAAATGGATAAAGTTATTTTATTAGTTTATAAATTTTGATAATATATTGAAGTGTCAAAGAATAAAATTAGTTCTGAATTTGTTAGTTACCAGCATGTTAGATGTCACCCTTTAACAATTATGTGAAGTATCATCCCTTAATTTAAAAATTATCATAATGAAGCTGAAGAAGGAAGAAGTTACAAATTGTTAGGGAAATTTATAGGTAGAACTAAAGAAAAATGATACGAAAGTACATGAGCTAAGCCAAGGTTAACCATGCAATAACAGAGTGCTAAAATGTCTGGTAGATATGGGATAGAATGGCATCTCTTAGTACCATACAGAAAATTGTAAATTATTATGATAAATACATTCAATAAATTTAAGTTAATTGATGAAAATTTATCATTACTTCACACTAGCCATGTATAGGCTAAGGACTCCATCTATACATTCAATAAACTATAATAATAAATAATAATATGTGACTAAACTTCACATATATTTTATATGCCTATATGTTATTTATGTTGCTGTATTTGCAAAACTAGTCTCATTTTAACATAAAATCAAAGATAACTTAAGTTTAGTCACTATCACTGTCAATAGCTTAAATTTTTTACTTTTAATGAAATATATTCCTTCACCTCCCTTAAATTGGAATGCTAGTTCATACTAGCATAGTAATGGAAATAATGTATTCTGGTATTTTTGTACTTTCTTTGCTCTATATCTAAGAGATTGCATTCTACCCAAAAATTTTGCTAGAAACGCACGTTTTGAGGTCCTGTGAATCCTAGAAAGAGAGAGAATATTTCTACAAAGGTGCATATGTTATGATAGATTAATGTTAGAAAGTTAATATCATGTTAGGGAAACTAAATACTTTTGCAATTGTGCTGTTACAGTGAAAAATGGTTTGTTTGATGAGCTAACATTAACTGAAATCAGCTCATTACTTGACAAGTCAGGAAGTTGGTCAAGTCTAGCAGAACGCTTGGAATATGGTTTTCTAACTTCCAGTATTAGAAATGCTTCCAGTCCCACAAGGATGCTCCTCAATTATGCAGATGTAAGTAAGATATGACATCCAAAATGAAATGGGAATGAAAGTTGAAAGAAAATTTGTACATTACGTAGAAAATGAAGCTAGCTTCAGTGAAGCAATGAATATTACACAAATATAACTATTTGTAACAAAAAAACTTCACTTATCTTAAGAAAATGTCAATCTTTATTATTAATTGAGATTGATTTTACAAACAAATTGTTAGCATCATCAATCAACACACTTCGTTGTCAGTATTCCGGTTACCATGTTATTATGCTTTTTCAGTATTACCAAAATCTGAAAATGAAACAAACATAAATACAGACTCAACTGCTGGTATTTCAAAAATGATTACGCAATATTTACTTTTTAAAATACATATCTTTTCCCAAACCATTAAATCTATCGGACCATTTAATTGTTTTAATAATTTAACTTCAGTATTTATTTCATGGTTAAATGACCAAAAATGATATGTTACAGCTGATTGATCAGTTTGTTTATACTTAATGTTATGAAAATGTTCTTTTGTTCTGGTTTCCAAATTACGTTTTGTCTCTCCAATATAAACCTGATCACAATCTAAACAATTGAATTGATAAATACCAGATTTTTTATTATTAGGAATTTTATATTTTTTTAGAGAAATTTAGTAAACTTTTAATACTATATTTATTTTGAGGAACTAAAGTTATACCAAACTCTTAAACAATTTTTTTGAAAATGTTTATTAACACAAGGATGGTAAGTACATTTCTTAAAACTAAAATTGTCTTCTATTTTTTTAAGGGTAGAAATATCATTAACAGTTTTTTTATATTTAAATTTTTCAATCTTGTTTTATATAAAGCCTTTATTAAAACCATTAATTAAAGTAGTATTAATAATATTACACAAATATTTATATTTGTGTAATATTTATTCCTTCACTCTAGCTAGCTTCATTTTCTACATAATTAGTATTAATATGTTTATATTCTTTATTAAATTCTTCTTTATTCTGGGGTATATTTATTAATCTATAAATCAAAAGTATTAAAAGCAGCAGATTTATATGAAAAAGGGTTAAAACTTTTATTTTTTATGTAATTTTAGAATTAATTGACTGTAATTCGTGTAATGAATTTTGAAATATCACCAGTTGATTCTGTTTTTAGGTTTGTTTCGTTTTCAGATTTTGGTAATACTGAAAAAACATAATAACATGGTAACCGGTATCCTTGACAATGAAGTGTGTTGACTGACTACACAAACAATTTGTGAAATCGATCTTAATTTGACATAATTTTCTTAAGATAAATTAAGTTTTTGTTACAGATAGTTATATTTGTGTAAAATTTGTTTATGTTTTATGAAATATAATGAAAGAATTAAAAGGAATTTGCTTGCTGACACAACAATATTTATTATTACAATGGCTACAGTAATTTGTACTGTTGAGCTAAATAAAAACTTACTGTTGAAATGAATGTTATTGACATAAATAAATACTTCACATGCTCTTTAATTTTGGTTGGCCATGTTTTGTATGCAAATGTGCACATTTTCATCTCCTTGTTGACTGTTCTAGTGCAATCACATTTGTAGAATTTTTATCAATTTTACTTAGCTACTTGCTTTTATTGCCATATGAAAGTGTGATAGTTATTTTTCATGAATTTTCCCATTATCTTGTTTCTCTCATTCATATGATTTCTTAGAAATTTACATACATCTTTTATTCACCATTTGATCATGGTACATAATATGGCTTTGTCAAGGTTTTATTTACACAACTTAATAAATAGGTAACACATTGACTCCTCTTTTGTTCTTTGCATTGACATAGTCGATATCATGTAACAATGATCAGAGGATGAATAGTTACTTTACATTACAGATTATGTACTATCTATCCAATAACAGATAAACTCATATACTGGGTAAAATGTATGTTGTAATTGAAAGGGTGTAATCTCTGTTAAATTGTTTTATATATGTATTTCTTTTAGCTTAGCTGGTAAATTATTAAAGAATTTGAGGCCTATATTTGTGAGATTACTTCAAGTTTTTCCTGTACATTTGAATTTGGAGATCATTTTTTCTTTATGAGTCATAGTTGTGAATATCAGTGTTTTCCTTGTTGGCTTTTGATATAGTCTAGTGCTTCTATAAAGAAAGAGGATAAAGAAAGTGACTAATCATAGTATATTGTGCTACCTTAAGTAAGACCTGCAAGATAGTTATTTATCCCACTTATAATTCATACTACACTTTCTTTTTTAATCTGATGATTAAGTACTCTTTCCCTGCTGTGCCTGTTTTCCCGTACAGTGTTTCACATTCAGAACAGTAATGCAAATATTTGATCTTCAGTCTGCAGATATGTGTCTATTTTCTTGTGTTTATGGTCTTGTAAGAACTATGATTGTTAAGTAAAAGGAAGTGTTAGCTATTTCCTGTAGCTTGAAAATTTAACTACTGTTTTTTGTTGTTGTGTAATTTACATCCTCCATGTTAAGTCATATCGGACGGTGAGTGAATTGGGTGAAATGATGCTCAAATGAGCCCGGGGTCCATGGAGTTTAGAGTTACCTGATATTCTTTGAGGATAAGGGTAAACTCCAGAAAAAACCTTATCCAGGTAACTCACCCTGACCGAGATTCGAACTCGGGACCTCTTGAACGTGAGGCAGACATGCTACCATCTACGCTACCGAGGTGGTCAATTAACTACTGTTAGGGTTAATTTTTGTGCCATGAAAATTATTCTTCAACAATGTTTGCTTCTTCTTTATGACTTTCTCGGATGTTTGCATTTTTTGATGCATAAAATTCTCTTGATTAAAGTTGTGTAGCAATGAACTTGAACATTTTGCTGCATCTCTATAGGAAGTATATAAACAAAATGGAATATTGATATAACTAGTTACTGATAAATGTAGTAAATATTGAAAATTTTGCTTTAATTAGTCTTATTTAACTGAAAATACAAAAAATCTGCATTAAATTTTCATTTACCCTTAACAGCATTTTATATGAAGCACATATGTTTATAGTAAAAATTAATAAAATATTTCCTTCGCTTTCCATCTCTAAAATGGTATATCCAGGAACTTGATTTAGGTGTATATATCTCTATTCTTTATTATCCATGGCTGCAAATGTTCAGAATAATAACTGAAAACGTCAAAATTTGGCAACTTACAGGTACTTTTTCTTAGATATTTAGATATTTTATTTTTGTCATTTGGGAATAACATACATTGTTTTTGGACATGTCAGTATATGAAATATTTACAATAATTTAGATCATTACAGCAATCAAATTCAAAATGATCAAAATATCAGCTACAATTAATTTAAACTATAGATTTGAAAAATTCATATATGCAGGAATTCAAAGTGTATAATCATACAATAAATAAAAGTGGACCATAGAACAGAATAATATTTGTAAAGTAGAAATAAATTAGGATAATTTCTGTGCATTTGTATGAATTCTGTGCAAAAATAATTTAGAAAACTGATTTTATTAATTGTGCCTATTGTTTTTCTTTTTAGGTTCAGGGACTCACAACTATACAGGATATAAGAAAGCAGCTTAAAGATTTGAATGAAACCAAGGCAGTTGAAGCATTGGATCGCATGCTGGCAAGGACAAAAAAATAATTTACACCAAAATTTTGAAAACTAAGACTTCTTTTGTAGCCAAAAAAAAAAAAAAAAAATAACATAATATCACTGATCTTGACTCTGTAGTGCCTGAAAAGAAGAACTTTTACATGTGAATTATTGAATTATCATAAATAGTTGTGCAAAACATTTTTTCTTTTTATAACTTTGTCCCTTTAGCTTTAAGATTAAAGTATTTTTTACTGTCACTCAATATTTATTTTGTTTTGAATGATTTGCATAAATTATTAATTGGTTGATATGCTAACAAATGTCCGAAAGATATTTTAAAAATGAAATTAGTTGTATTAGTTATATGCTTTAGATTTATATGCTGTTGCATACTGTTGATAAGAGAACTTAACATTTTATTTAAAGCATACTACAGAAATTTTAAAAATCCATGATGTGAAATTAATCAGTCACAAATAAGATACTGATTATGTAGCAATGCAATTTAATACCATGTACAAAGAGTCCTGAATCACACTTAAACCATGAAAGCTGGTTGGAGGAAGCTGATAGAGCATGAGGCAAACGGAAGCATTCCATTTGCCATAATTTTTCTTCAAAGCTAGGTTGGGACATATGTTTCTGGTCAATGCATTATACGGTTTAAAATGTTAACAATAGAACATGTGTTTGCACAGGCTCTATGTTACCAGTTGTTGCTTGGTACAGTTTTAAGTACTTTAAGACATGTTTTCTCATGTACTTCTTTCGAATTACATTTAAAATGCATGTATGTGTGGTCGCATTACACATCAAACTTCAATTCATATGGCTACTATTCCAAAAGTTATTGATGCCTGGCAATGAAGTTTAACTGAAAATCTGTGATTGGTATTGTTTATCCACATTTAATCATGTTACTCCGAAGCCCGTGGATAATTAAAAAAACTCCTCTGCAGAATGAAATGGCTATATAGTGTGCCATAACAGAAAATTGAATAATAGGACCTAGATTGTTTTTGAGATACTGTGAAATCAGAGAGATTTTGTTGCAAATACTCAATTTTTTTGAACAACTAACTGATCATGAAAGACAATATGAATATTTTCAACAACCTTCTGCCACAATACATACTACCTGCAAGTATTTCAACACTATAAGGGAGAATTTAGGACAGAATTATTTCTAAAGAGTTATGGCCTGTACATTCACCAGATCCATTTGCATGGGTGCAAATTTCATTAAAATATGTCAAGAACGTGTGAATGTTGAATGATACCATTTTGAGTACTATTTAACAGGTTTTTGAAATGATGATGTGTGCATGTCATAGACTAATAAACATTTATGAGTAGAGTACTCAAGAAATTAGCACCAAGAATGCTGCTGTTTACCTTGCTCCTACTGCCCTCCTCGTCCTGCTCTCTTGGCTGAAGCAATGTGTATACTCTTGTCATATTTAAATACCAAATTCTTGTTCATTCATAAGTGACCAAGGAAATACTTCATCCATGTTTCATTTGTACAAATGTATATAGTTACAAGTAAAGAAGCTGTAAAAGGATACATGAGGTTTTTGAAGGCTTGTATTTTTCTTTTGTTCAGAAAGTGAACAATCTTTGTTATAATAAAAGAATCCATATTTTTTAAGAAGTAAAATTTATTTTTTGTTTTAAAATATCCCTTTGGAGATGCAATATTTAATGTGATGATCAATGGTTGCAAATAGAAATCTGACATTTTAAACAACCAAAGGATGTTTTGGTTTAAACTGTCATTTATCCCGAGTAATGATATAAAAGAATTTAATGAAAATGATAAAACAAGACTCTAAAAAGTTGTTTTTGATTAATCATTGACATTATGAAGATAATAGCCATCTGTGGTTACACTTATCTGTAAACAATTATAAAATTATGGAACACAACATATTTTGACTGCATCAAGATGTAAATGCATTAAGTAAATGATCAGCTTACTGTAGAAGGCTCTGGGCCATTGTTTACTTGGTTTCTCTTTTTGACACTCATCATTTTAAGTGGGTCAATAAGTTTTAACTACAGAGAGAAAACTTTTCTGCACATTATCATAGGTCATTAAGTGTTTACGGAGGGTTTTGTGTTAGTTCTTTGTATCTGCTGTTTAATTGGAAATTATGGACTTATTGCCTTTCTACAATAAGCAGTTCAAATGAAATTTGAAAGAATAGTAGTATAATGCAGGACAAATAAAAGAATAGTTAAGCGGAGACTGTACAGGCTATATCTGCAATGTTAAATTATTTTGGCTGTGGTTTCACCTTTCCAAACAACTAACTATAATATTTTACTCATACATTAGCTGTATTAATCTAGAGTCTGATGGTAATATAAATTGTTAGAAAGTAATGTATTCAAAAATTAAATTGTGCTGATATAGGCTGGATATAGTTTCAAAGTGGTACAGTGAAGAGTATTTGAGAAAAGCAAATCTGTTTCTAGATCTTTAGTGTCGTAGATATTTTCTAGATCTTTAGTGTCGTAGATATACTCTGTGCAACAATCTTCCATTAATGTCTGGTATTACCTTTAATAAGCAAACATATTTTCCTGTGAGAAATAACAACTTATACAACTTTGGTCAAGTAATTCTTACCATATATTTCTATTCAGTAGATAAGTTCGTTCTAAGACATTCATTATTATTCCCATAATTGTCTTTGAAATGCCTGAGTATTCACTTTTATTACATTATATTAAGCATTATTATTATCATCATCATTAATTTAATGTAATTTAAGAGTTTATTCTTTTTCAAAAGTTAATATTATTTCTGAGGTCAGTAGTTCCCAGTTTTCATTTGTATGGTGCTAACAGTAGGAAAAAGTACAGCTCAGTTAACTTGAGGTGGCAGCTGAGTAAAGATGTGCACTAAAAGAATTAGTCTGATACTAAATCTGAAAGATGACTGAAGGTGATTTATACTTGTGGTGTAGTTAATACATGTACCGTCAATAGCTTCACATGTATAAAATCATCCTCAGTTTCCTTTCAGGATAGGTAACAGACTAATTAGTACAAAATTGAATCGAGAATATATTGACACATTGCTTCACTCACACTGTTTATTCACAGGACATGTTTCAAGAGCTCTTGCTCCTATCCTCAGCTGATACACGACTAGTGCAAGTTGTAGTGGTTTCTTCTTTCTCCGTATTGTCAATAGATGGCGTGATGTACTTGTCAAAGATGTCCGGTGGTGGAGTTCCAAAATTCATGACTCTATGACGATTTTTGTTAATGAAGATTTTCCGTATGGGAAAAAATCTTCATTAACAAAAATCGTCATAGAGTCATGAATTTTGGAACTCCACCACCGGACATCTTTGACAAGTACATCACGCCATCTATTGACAATACGGAGAAAGAAGAAACCACTACAACTTGCACTAGTCGAGTATCAGCTGAGGATAGGAGCAAGAGCTCTTGAAACATGTCCTGTGAATAAACAGTGTGAGTGAAGCAATGTGTCAATATATTCTCGATTCAATTTTGTACTAGTTTGTGCTTCACTGTCCCTACGCTTCTTTCAAGTTTATACTTTGAACAGACTAATTCTTTTAGTGCGCATCCTTACTTAGCTGCCACCTCAAATTAATTGGAGTGTATTCCTTGTCAGACTGTGCTTTTTGTAGACAATTAAGAACACAGTAGTATCCAGTAGGTAGGTCCAAGTTTACCTATGTAGAGCATTCAGAGCTTAGAAATGAGTACTGCTTTTAAGCTAGAAGGTTGCCACTTACATTGCCTGAATGAAAGAGCAATATGTTAAACATATAATGCTAGATTCTTGCAATGAAGCCATAAACCCCTTATCCTTGCAATGGATCCTGCAGTAGATGGCAGGTTTAAATATGTTCCTTTGTCATTTCTTCTTTCATGTTGCTTAGAGAATTATTTGGGCTTTTATAAATCCCTAATTTATGTAGATGTTATTTGTGATTGGAGGAATTTAGTAATAGTGACAACAAAATTAATCGGAAAAGCTATTTGTAGTCAGTTTGCTGACACTTTGTCACTTGTGTCAATAAACGACTACTAATAGTTTTTCCGATTATGTAGATATTTTACTATATAATCATGTCCTATATGGAATATATTTTGATATTACAGTTTTTGTATTAAAATATCCCACTTATTTTTGGTTGTTGATTATAATTTTTGTGTCTGTTGACTTAATATTTGTTTTAAATCAGTCCTTTTATGGATGTGAAAGATCAGCTTTTGGTTTTACTTTGAATAAGCAGAGCCCTTTTTTGCAAGCAAATCAGCAGTTTCATTACCAGGAACTCTGCAATAATAGGTATCCCTTGCAATCTAATTCTCTTCTGTAGTGTGTTAAGTTGTTGAAACATTTGGTGACATTTTTTAATTTACATTTTCATCATTTTATATGAATTAATTGCATGTATTGCTTCTTTAAAATCTGAATGGTGACAATATTTTGAAATGTATTTATTCTGTATAGAAGTCCCTGGTGAAAGAAATGAATAGCCATTATTTCTGCATCAACATTTCTTGAGTAGCACTCAGCTGGTCGATAGATGAGATTAATAATGAAAGAATAATGTGTTATATACATTTTCCCTGCTCTCAGATGAGGGTGATACATCAACAACATGCTGGTCATTTTTGTTCAATTTGGTATAGTTAGAACTCTGTCGGTCAGTCTGCATGTGTGTTTAATGCTTTGTTTCTTCCACTAATTGTAAGGTTCAGTATTTTCTTCTAAAAGGCTGCCAATTTCATGATTTATTTGCCAGTTCAACTGCCTTATTATTATACCTACTGTGAATTTATTATTGACATATTAGGTGCCATGTGAATGAATAAAAATTTCCATATTTTCATATTAGTTGAAGAAACATCATAATTATAGCTGCAGTGAAACCATCTGAATGAAACCTTTAATCAGTGCTTTTTATACAGTCTGAAATCTGCAGCACTTTTTATATAATCAGCCCAAGAGGCTAATAATTACTGAATGAAAGACATAATAAGTGATGACACTGACACTGCATTAAAACAGAATTTCTCCTGCCATTGACAATTATTTTGCATGACTTCTACAACTAGTATTATTCTGAATGATGAAGCATTTAGCTACCAGTTGAGAATTTGTTATTTCTGTCAGATATGATAAGGAATTTATCTTCTTCCTTTAGAGAAGTTCACAGCATCATCTAGGCGCCATGCTGTGTTAAGATTAAACTGATGGCAAACTGAAGACATGAAAACGGCAACTATGCTTACTACAAATTCTTAAGAGCAGTATTTTTTTCTAAACATGAGCTACTGTAAAGTTGGTCCAAATCCCTTCCCCACATATATTTTTATATTATAACATTTGTAGCTAATGTATGACTATGCAATACCTGATTGTGACAACATATGTAGGCACATAAGCTCAAATAAAGTTTCACTATTTTGTTAATTCTTTCTTTTTAGAGGACATATGTGAATGAAATCAAGTGAAGAGTGGGCCTCAAAAATTGTTAAAAAATCAGTGTTTTATTTCATACTTTGAATCTTTCCATTAACTTAATAAAAATAAATACAAACAAAAGTGGTTTCAAAGCTCATCTTATTTTGAATGTAATATTGTTGTCTTATGGTTGGTATTTTTCACTTAAATAGTTCATTTTTTAGCATAATTTTAGCTAAGATGCCATGTTTTTCATTACCTTTTCATACTGGAATGTAGTGCAAGAACTCTATAATGGCACACCTAAAAATAGCATATAATATGTACATTGGCCAATAAAAAAAAAATGCTAGCTGCAAAGTAGCTCTTTAACATTGTAGTTAATGGGTTGGCTAGAAGCCCACAAATTAGTAAACAAATTGAAGTGAAGCATTCACATGACTTTCTTTTTCAAGATAGATAGGCATGAGTCCACTATGTTATTCTATTCTTATAAAATGATTCTTCTATCAAAATTACATTGCTCAGGATATATGTTACCAAGAAACATTTCAAATGAAATAGAGTGTAGAAAACCATCCAATTTCTTTATGGTAATTATATCTTTGAATGGTAATCAAAGAAATGGTGAAAGCAGCTAACAATTGCTCTTCATGGTGGGAAGCAAGAAGAAGAATGATTTTATTATCAGATTCTGAGCATTAGATACACATTTTTGCTGCAATATTTTGATATTTATATATCTTTTATAGGTATAATTTTTCTTAGAAAATTTATGTTTTATGCCCGCCCACTCCTAAAAAAATTCTGGTTTATTTCCAATGAAACATGAAAAGTAAGAAACAGGTATATTTTGCCTTTTAGTAACATTTTAAATGATCGGCAAAGGAACTTTTTTTCACTTGCAGCAAAATTCATCTCATTGTTCCCCTTTTAGATTTCTTTCATCCAGACTGTAATACAATAAGCCTTTCTAAATGAAGAAGCTTTGCTCATTGTCAGTGTTATTTTTCTTGTGAAATGACTCTAGAAACTGCTCTGAAGTGGTAGTATCCAAATTTCTTAGCTGGGTTATTGAGTGATATAAATTGCTCTGCAACTTTTATCTTAAAAAATTTGTATCCCATTCTCTTCTTCCATGGTCTCAACAGTTTTGCATTCTAGTGAATCATATCCAGAAGGTATACTTTCTTTTATTGCATTGCATATTGAGTGATATGAATAAACTTAAGATATAAGTTCCATTTTGCAACCTTGAGATATATCTTGCACATAGATGAATAAAAATGTTTTATCTCAGCACTAAGCTCCATCCTCTGAGCTGCATTACAGCAAATTTTCTTGAGAATCTTTGTAGGTGTCTCGAGATAATTGAGACCAGGCTGAAAGTGCATGCTTGATGCACTTTACACCAACTCAGAAGAAAAACTTTATAAATATGAAGAGCTCTTTTGAATTTGATTGCAGAGATCTCTTTTGGTTCAGAAAGGAAAATGAGAATAGTTGGTACAAAATTTGTTTGTTTACTTTTTCCAATTTTGTTAATTTGAATTGTATCCTTCGGTTACAAGACATGTATTTTAAGTTTACGTAAATTTCATTCATGTCTATTCACTTAAATACTGTTGTGGATTCTGCAGATTTTACAAAAAGAATTGTACTTCAGTAGTTTTTTGAATTAGTATTACATTTGTTTCATCCATTAGCAAATTTAATCTATTTAGGTGATTTGTGTTCCATTCACATGACTTTGTCTATCCTGGATAGAGAAAGTCCACAAATTATGGGTATGCAAATTATTCTTATGATCATTTATTTTCCAATCTATTAGTCTAATTGAGGAAATAACGTAAATTATTTTGTTATAGATGCATAGGGAGTGTGATAATCAAATGTTTTAGAAGCGAATGATATACCAGGTCTCAAAATTCTGTTTTTTCCACGACATAATGAGAAGCAAATGAAAACTAAGAGCACCTTTCAATGATACTGAGACGAGGACCTTTCAGTATGACGAGTGTTGGACAATCCAAACCATTGATAATGGATGTTACGCTGTTCACAGAAACAGACGTTTCTTTAGAGATGTTACTTTTTTATTCAGGGGTCCCAAAATCAGTATTTCTGATGATATCAAATCTTGATATTAAATTTTATGGATGAAATACAATACTTACTCTACCTATTATAGGTAAGCAGTAGAGATTAGTCAGGGAGTCTCTAAACATAATTCTTTGTGAAACCTTGGTATCAAATTTTTGGGTGGCATATATTACCTCCTCCTACTTATGTAAGTAGATCAGAAAATAAACGTAGTATATTCTTTAAAACAATCAACATCTCTCATTGCTAATTAATTTTTAATATCCCAGAGATGAAATTTGTTGTTTTATATTTTGCAAAAGAGTTTTATGAAAGAGTTTTGATATAAAAAAAAATTGAGTATTATGCCTATATTCTACTAATGTGGAATTGCAGTCCATTTTAGAGATGTATCTCATTATTATTGATGTCATTCATTGCCTCATTAGCGAATAGAAAGAAGTCATCATGAGCAAACAGTAACAGTAACCAGTAACAGACCAGGTATAATAAAACATTTACAAAGTGAACAAAAGCTCCGTAAACAAGTGACATGTCAATGAAATACTTGAGAACAAACATTATATACTTGTACATTTATGCAGGTGTTTCTACAATTGATTAACGATGGTCAGACTGGAAATATAGGAAGTACTTGTTGAATATTGTAATGTAGCTAATGATAAAATGTTTTAGTTGTTTGTTATTCTATGGCAATAAGCTAAGCCAATGACAGTACAAGGTTAAAGTTATCCATAATGGCAATAAAATGTGTGTTATACAGTTTAAAACGTTTTGCAACATTTTCTCCTTTAGAAGTAAGAAACAACAACAGGTTATGGGCCCAGTATCTTGCTCTTAAAAAGTAAAACTAAAGAGCTAAAACCAAAAAGTAAAAACATAGTGGGCTCCAAGATGGCACTAACAAAAATTGAAAATGAAAAAGTTGCAAATGTGCAAAAACTTAAAGGCTCAAGTACATTTTCTATGTGGAAATTTGAGATCAAAATCCTGTTAACAGCAAAGAAACTTATGAGTGTGGTAAATGGCATAGAGCAACTGGCATATGCTGAAGGTGATAATGGAAGCCAGGAAAAATAGAAAACTAAGGATGCAATAACCAAGCATGTAATCCTCAGAACAGTAGAAAACAGTGTAGAAATACATCTTATGTCATGTGAAACTGCTAAAGAAATGTATGACACTATACTAAGGATATACAAGAAAGAAACTGGTCAACAAAAATGTTTACTGCTACAGGAGTTTTGCAACTTCAAGTTTGACAAATCCAAAGATGTTAACACCAACATCAGTGAACTTCAAAATGTGATCTGCAAACTTAAATGCCTCAAAGAAGAAATAACAGAATCTACCAATTAAGACTACCAATTAAAACTCTAAGGCAAAGAGCAGAAAGACCCCTTCAAATCATACATAGTGACCTGTGCTGTCCAATCGATCCCCCTACCCTAACAATACTGGATGACTGGACACATTTTTGTGTAGTGTATCTGCTTAGTACCAAACATGCTGATGAAGTGTGCATGTATGTAAAACAGTTTGTAAAAGAGTCGGAGGCTCATTTTAACCTAAAAGTTAGTAAATACAGATATGATAATGGTGGTGAATATAAAAATGAACAATTTATTAACTGCAACAAAGAGAGAGGTATTGTACTCAATTTTACCATTCCTCATACTCCACAGTTGAATGGGAAGTCTGAACGACTAAATCTCACATTGATGAACAAAGCAAGAGCAATGATGTTTGATACAAAATGTAACAAAGAGATGTGGGGCGAAGCAGTCCTGACAGCTGCTTATCTAATAAATCGATGTCCTACTAAAGGCTCGAACACCACACCAGCAGAGAAATGGTATTAGAAAAAACCAGATCTTAGTAGACTTCAAATTTTTGGTGAAAAGGTGCATGCAAAAGTACTAAAGCCTTTAAAAAAGCTGGATAACAGAAGCAAAGAAGCAATGTTTGTTGGATATGCTACAAACAGCTATAGATTATGGGATTCAGAAGAGAGAAAAGTCTTTGTGATTAGAGATGCAATGTTCACTCCCTCATTCTTTTGTGAAAATGAAAAGTAAAGAGAAGAAAATATCAAAATTTTTTAAGAATATGAAGAAGAGATAAATAAGGAACATCATCAAGAACAAAATGAAGAAAAGGATGAAGAGAGAAATGAAGAAATAAATCAAGAATCTGATGAACATTCAGAAGTAAGAAATGAAGAAAGAAACTTAAAAACAGAAAACGAAGGAGAAAGCTACAATCTGAGAGAAAGAAGTGGTCTTTAAAAACCTAAAAAGTTTGAAGATTATATCCTTGATGATGAAGAAGCATTTCTAACATACAGTGAAACAATGGAAAGTCTAGATAATGAAAAATGGCGAAGAGCAATAGAAGAGGAAAAGGATTCACTGAAAAGAAATAATACCTGGGAACTAGTGAACGAAAGTAAAGCTGAGGGTAAAGAACTGCTTACAGCTAAATGGATTTTCAAGATTAAAGATAATGGAAAATATAAAGCTCGCCTTGTAGTAGGAGGTTGTCAGCAGAAAGAGGATAATCTTGATTATAAAGTTATATTCAGTCCCATTGTTGATACAAGTGATTTAAGATTACTTTTTGCAATAACTGCTAGAGAAGACATGATAATTCAAACATTTGACATAAAAACAGCTTTTTTACATGGTGAGCTGAAAGAAGAAATGTATATGAAGTTGCCTGAAGGGTACAGTGATGCAGGAAAAGTCTGCAAATTAAGAAAGTCTCTTTACGGTCTGAAACAAGCTCCATGCAGGTGGAACAAGCAATATACAGATTTTCTGAAGAAAGAAGGACTAAAAAAATTACTAACTGATCAGTGTATCTTTAAAAGTGAGAAGGAAGATATAATCATAGTCATTCGTGTAGATGATGGAATTGTTTTTGGAAAAGACAAGGTACGTATAGAGAAACTACTGAAGAAACTTAATAAGAATTTTGAGATGACAAGAAATGAAAATCCCAGAACATATTTAGGAATGGAAATTATAAATACAACTGAGTACTTGAACATACATAAAGAAAAATACACAAAACAACTGCTGCAAAAATACAATGTGATGGATTGCAAACCAGTAGCAACCCCAATAGTATCTCAGAATTCAGGGAGTGTAGAAATCTCAAAAGACTCTTCAAAGCCAAGTAATGATTCTCAGTACAGAGAAGTAATTGGAAGTTTGTTATATCTAAGTTGTAAAACAAGGCTCGATTTGACATATGCAGTGAGTTATGAAAGTCGATACATGGAAAATCCACAAGAAGATGATGTTAAAAATGTAAAAAGAACTGCGGTATCTGAAAGGTACTCATCAAAAAGGATTTATAAAAGAAAGCATTTACAAGATGAACCAATTACATTGATAGCATATGTTATGCAGGTAATGCAGGTGGTAAAGAAGAAAGAAAAAAAGTACTACAGGCTATGTAATAATGTGTGCTGGAAGCCCGGTTTCGTGGCACTCAAGAAAACAGAGCACGGTAGCAAAATCAACAACTGAGGCAGAGTACATTGCTGCAGCTGTGAAAGTAACTTTGTATGTGGACAATCAAAGTTCAATCAAATTAATCAAATCAGGCCAGTTAAGTTTGACAGGAAGAAGGCACATTGAAGTGAAATTCCATTATTTGAGTGAGAACATTCAACTGACTGATTAATTTACTAAACCACTGTTACGCTTAAACTACAACAAATTTAAAGATATGCTAATAATATGAGAGTACTATAAGAATTTGTTTTTTAAGAAATTTGTGAAATGTATTATGCTGAAAATTTAATTATTACACATTCATGTTTAAAAAAACAAAAAACATTTTATCATTGGATATTGTAATGTAGCTAATGATAAAATGTTTTAGTTGTTTGTTATTCTATGGCAATAAGCTAAGCCAATGTCAGTACAAGGTTAAAGTTATCTTATGGTGGCAATAAAATGTGTGTTATACAGTTTAAAAAGTTTTTGCAACATTTTCTCCTTTAGGAGTAAGAAACAACAACAGTACTGACACTGACAGTAGATGCTGCAGACAGTTTACATATTAACATCAACCTCATAAACAAAAATGAAATTTAATAGGTGATTAAGGAAACCAAAAGTCGCAAAGCCCCTATAAATGTAGAATGCTGAAGGTAGATCCGAAATTTTCATCAGAGATGTTATATCCTCTCTTTCGGGATGTATGGAAAAGATACCAAAGGAGTGGGTTAACACTAGAAGGACCGGTGAGTATGGTCTACCGAGAAGAACCAACCCGTCATTTTGACGGGTGCAGTTTTATTTGCCCTTTTTAAAATGGTAAACAAATTTTAATGCATATCAGTTTATTTAATATTATTAATAAAGTTTACCAGTATATAATTTTAGTTTTGTTTGAAGAATTACATGGTAAAATGAACATTTTAAGCCTAAAAATTAATCCAAATATATGCGATAACCAATGTAAAATGGACATCTTCCCTTAGCAAACACATGTGTTTCAACATACAATTTTTAATACCACAGTATATAATAGAAAAAACACTTATTAACCTGATTTTGCTCATTCAAAGCTAGATGCAGCATCGTAGCACCTAACATGTGTAATCAGCATTGCCTAAACATGGTCCACAAACATACTTAATGCTAAGTTGTATATGAACTGACATCTGCTTACTTTTTCACCTGTTACCTCCTTATAGAGTATCCATGCATTAATAGCTGCCAAGGGCAACACATTGAAAAAAACATGCATAGGCTACCTTCTGCATACACATTTCACTGTGTACAGTTGAGCCATTTGATCGACGACGTCAACGCTGTACTTGGTGTTACTGTAGTACACCACTGATTCTGGTAGCTTTTTAGGATGTTGTTTATTTATAGTAACTTTGTCATGCATTGAACTCTAAAGAAGCACATTTTTGATCTTTTTTCCCTGATAGCATGTCAGAGTTATGTCACCTGACTTATAAAGTACAGTTATGTGCAAAAGTGCTGCAGTAGATTTTGCTGATTGAAGGATTTCCCTTCTACATTTCTTTACTGTGCCCACAGTGTTTGTACTTTTACGCTTCAAACTTTCTACGAGGCATTTGGTTGTGGAAAATTTGTCACATGTAATATTTCTTCCTGCAAAAACAAAGGGCTGTATAAGACTCATTACAACATGCTCTACAAGAGGAACACCTATGGGGCGCTGATTGTCTTTGCCCAGGTGAGGAAAATTATTCACCAGGTACTATGAATTTGCATCAACTGCAAGGCAAAACTTTATTCCAAATTTGTCCTGTTTATTGCTCATATATTAATGAAGAGCATCTAGCCTTGCAAGGAAATAATTGCTCATCCACAGTAATAATTTCACTTGGAATGTAACACTGCAAGGAATTGACAATAAAAGGATTCCAGACAGGAGTAGCAGCTGTAAAGCAATCTGTTCTTAAGTCTTTGAGGACGTGTGTCCTTGTCATCAAATCACATAAATCACAAAATTTCAGCAATAACAGTAAAGAACAATTAGCTGCTGAAAAAGCCGTATTAAAAGCCGAGAAAACAAATCACTACAGAAAAATAACGAATATAGACCTCTCTTTGTATAACCTACATCTAAAACTTGTAAAATTACTAGGAAACACGTCATGGGACCACTTAGAAGCCAAATCATTTGAACACATCAATTATAAAGTCAAAGAGAAAATTTATCGTCAAAATAAGAAACTAAAACGTAATCATAATCATTGGCAACCAAAACATAACAAAATTTCAGCAAAGAACACATCCCCAGATAGTGTAATTAACCTCTCTAAGCAAAATTTTAACAAGGAAGAAATAGATGTACTTAACCAAGGCCTAAAAACATGTATAACATACTCCAGCAACCCGGATGAATTCATTGCAGACATAGAATTAGCAGTAGAAGGCTTGGAAACCATGGACAAAAATATAATTAAGAAAAAATCAGCTCCTATATTGGAAAACTTAATAAATAAAAAGCCAATAAAACATTTGAAACAAATTCAGATAATTAAATCTTTAAGGAAAAAGGATGTAATCTTCTCAAGGGCTGATAAAGGAAACAAAATAGTAATCTTAGATACAGCTACATACAAAGAAAAAATGTTAGAGTTACTACAACAAAAAGAATTCCAGGAAATAGATTCTAATCCACTCAACCGATGCATAAAAGATGTACAAAAAACCATCATTAATAGTAAAATTTTAACAACTACAGAACAAAAAACTATCAAACCAGACAACCCTACCCTTGCAAGAATATATGGTTTGCCTAAAATACACAAACCCAACATACCCATGAGACCCATTGTAAATAATATAAACACTCCTACTTACCTTCTGGCAAAATGGCTAACCAAAAAATTTCAGTCCTTTCCACAATTCCATACTCAGAGTATAAAAAACTCTTTAGACCTGGTAGAAAAAATTCAAAATCTTAAACTTAAACCTCATGACACTTTAGTATCCTTTGATGTCCGCTCCCTCTTCCCTAGCATTCCATTAGACAAACTTTTGATTCAACTGAAAAAATGGCTAAATTCTATAAACCTGGATGCCAATGCAATAGAAGAATATGTGGCAATGACTGAATTATGTATACATCAAAATTATTTTGTCTTCGATGGAAAATATTATAAACAAATTTCAGGACTAGCTATGGGAAGCCCATTATCACCATTTTTGGCCAATCTATACATGAGCTTTTTCGAAACACATATTACTAAAGCCTTCCCTCATATGTTTAAAACATGGTACAGATACGTAGACGACATCTTTGCAATAGTGCCCTACAAACTAATAGATGATGCTTTGAAACTACTCAACCTGCAAGAACCCAGCATACAATTCACAGTAGAAACTGAAGAGGACTGTACTCTACCTTTTTTAGACCTTAAAATCAAAAAAGGCAATGAAAAACTAGAATTTGGCATTCATAGAAAAGCAACACACACAGATAATTACATCAAAGCAAATAGTTTCAACCCAATTCCACACAAACATGCAACCATCAACAG
Organism: Mantis religiosa; assembly: GCA_030765055.1. NCBI lineage: Eukaryota > Metazoa > Arthropoda > Insecta > Mantodea > Mantidae > Mantis > Mantis religiosa. Next base: position 92,395,438 of record CM060947.1, on the reverse strand, counting down.
TCTAACACACAGATTAGTAAATCTACCTCTCAGCCAACAAGAATATCAAAACGAATACCATCAAATCTTAAAAACTGCAATCAAAAATGGATATGGAAAAAACCTTGTAGATAAAAAACTAAAATTATTCAAACTTCAAAAGAAATTAAAACAGATCACAGCTCTCACACCAATAAAACAAGAAACTAGATTTGCTAAATTTACTTACCACCCCTGGGCCACAAAAAAGTTCCAAAAAATATTCAAGAAATACAATATAACATTGGCACCAAAAAACAATTACAACATTAAAAACCTACTTCACAGTAATAATACTGATAAGATAAAACCAGAGGAAAAGTCAGGCATTTACAAAATTAAGTGTAAAGACTGTGAAAAAATTTACATAGGAAGGACAAAAAGGAACATAGGCACTAGAAAGAAAGAACACTTCAGGCACTTAAGATACAAAAATATTGATAAGTCCGCAATAGCAGCTCATTTCTGGTCTGAAAATCATGAAATTGAAGATAGCACAAAATTACTAAAATACGTACAAAAACATAGTGAACTCGTCATATGGGAGAGGATATACATAGAAAAACATAAAAACCAACTAATGAACTTTGAAATCCCGCTAGAAGAGAATCCCACATTTCAGTTCATCACTAAATCAACAGATGGCAGAAACAACCCCAGAATTACCCACACCGCTGGATCTAGCGTCAGTCGCACAAGAGCCGTAGATGCAAGCGAAGATTTGCGAAACATGTCCTCAAAATAGGTACGAAAGTGAAGCAGATGTGTAAAAAACGCGACTCATCTAAAATTTAATAAATTTGTTTCTGTTCATTGTGTTCATGAAAAATGGTGGTCCCAGGTATTCAAACATATTAACTTCAATGGAAAGTTTTTTTGCTCCAACTCCTCGTAAATAAGTGGTAGCACGAATTGCGCCACATGAGTAATAAAGCTTTCTTGCTCATCGACAAAGGGTCTGCAGAGTGCCATAAACCAATCAGAAAGGGAAACAACAACAGATGTGGACAGATCTGAGGGTGTTGTTCACACTTCCGTACCTGTCAAATGACGGATTGCGGTCCTTCTAGTAGGAATTGTTTATACCAGTTTTTAGAAAGGTCCAAAATGCTTAATTCTTTGTGGACATGTTTTTCATAAGTATTTATTAAAAGTCGTAGAACATGGGAAGTGTAGAAAAAAGCATAAGCAAGAAATAAGTCTTCTAAAGCAGCGCATCCATCAAAATGATGGGTGAGGTCCTTTTAGTGTTAAAGGAGTAGTTATCAAAATACCAAACAAAGGCGATTTAACCAGCTATGATAATTGGCATGGTACAACCTTACTATCCATTTCAAGTAAAATTTTCATCAGAATTATCTTGAGTAGACTAAAAGATGCAATATGGCTTGGAAATCTTGCACTGATCTCATTAACATCTTGAGAATAATAATGGAGCAATCCATTCCACAGAGTGGAATAATCCACTATACGTGATGTTTGTTGATTTTGTCAAGGCCTTCGATCTGCTGGATAGAGAATAATTCTGAAAAGGTTAAACAAGATCAGAATCTCAAGCAAAATTATTAATATTGTTAAAGACCTCTTTTGTTAAGACCTTTCTAATAATAGTATTTGTTTTGTTTCACATAATGGGAAACTTGAGCTTTTTACCACTAAACTTTTTACTAAAACACAAGTCAGTTGGAAAATTTAATGTCGTGCTGGCACGTTGGCCATAGTAGTTCAATGATTAAGACTGGCTGGATGGAGACCAGAAGAAATGTGGTTCAAATCCCGACTGTGACATTGAATTTTTCAGTCTGACTCTACCCTTTCACAGTGTGTCCTACACACGGCTAGTGTGAAAGAACAATTCATTTCCAAATGATAAATTATCTGGTGAAGAAACATGTATAAAATCATTATGAAAACTGATATTAGCAAAGCTCATGTATATATTATAAGATGGGATACCCTCTTAAAGTACACAGATTGGTTAAATTTTCTGTGATATGCAAATGTTTAAGTTCTCATGTTAAGAGGAATTCACAGGTATTCACAGAAATTTTAAGACACACATTTTACTTTTTATCTAAATGTATTAAACATATCTTTTAATCAAAATCATAAAGCAATTTTTGAGAAAATAAAAAATGGTGAGATTTTTCACATAAAGGATCATTTGGGGCTGGGGGGATTTTTTGGAAAATGTATGTATCAGGTTCTTGGAACTTTCTGAACTTAAATGCCAAGTTTGTCATTGGTCCAAATTTCCTTCACACCTCTTTTCTCAGTAGTAATTATGGCATCATCTGTAACTGAAAAATAACATCAGGAATTGCATTCACACAATCACCCTAAAAGTGACACTTGTTTTTATGAACCTATTAAGATGTAAATAGAAGAGTTCAGATGCAGTAGAGGGCACTTGCAATATTTATTATGTAGGTAAATACAGGATACATTCATTTACTCATTTTATTCCATTTGAATTTTGTTTCAAGTCAATGTGATACCAGGGGAACTATTTATATTTTGAGCCTTGGCAAACCTGAATGTTGTAGGTGCCATCTGACATTTCCAAAGGAAAGTTGAAATTATTGACCATAATCTACTTCAGACATTTTGTCAATAGAGCGTCATTTGTTTTGTTTATATTATCTTGAAAATTGTGTCTCAACAAAAACTCTGGTATAAGAAATTTAGTCATGGCCTCCATTTGCTCAATGATGATGTTCGTGAAGGTTGTCCAAAATCAGTTGTTGTGCCAGAAAACATTGATGCTGTCAAAAATTAATAATGGAAAATTGTCATGCAACATACTGTGAGATTGAAGCAACCCTAGGCATTAGTTCCACCAGCATATATAAAATATTGCATGATTGTTTAGCCATGAAAAAGGTTTGATCTCGTTGGATCTCACATAATTTGATGCAATCTCAAAGAGATGCTTGTGGTGATTTGTGTACAAAAATGCTCAAGAAATACAATGGCGGTGCCTCAAAAGACGTACATAAGATTGTAGCAGGTGATGAATCATGGATCTATGCATATGAGCCGGAACTTAAACAGTAGTTGATTGTATGGGTGTTTCAAGATGAAACAAATCCAACAAAAGTTGTTCACACTCGAAGCACTTCGAAGCAAATGATCGCCTGCTTATTCAGCAAAACTGGCCATGTGGCAATAATGCCTGTAAAGGAACGTAAAACGGTGAATGCCGAGTGGTATACAACCATTTGTTTGCTGGAAGTCGGGAGAAGTATGGAAAACCAACAAGAACCATAGAATCATTCTTCATCAAGACAATGTGAGCGCACACACATCTTGTCTAACAATAGAGTATTTGAAGGCTCAAAAAATCAAATTGTTGGGTTATCCACCATACAGTCCTGATTTGGCACCCAACGACTTCTTTTTGTTCCCAAGCATCAAGTATAAATTGCGTGGACAATGAATTTTGTTGGCAGAAGAAGCTGTTGATGCCTTCAAAAACAATGTTTTGGAGGTGTCTCAAGAATACTGGAATAAACACTTTCACAAATGGTTCAAATGGATGGTTATAAATGAAAATATTTTTAAAAGTAAAGCAGTTTTCAGTCAGAAATTACTTTTTTTTAATTGTTAGACTCAGTAATAAATAGTGGCCCTCGTAACACAGGCTGGTTTTAGCTGCATAACCTTGTATATCAAGTACATTTTTAATGCCAATAACTGTTTCTGAAATATCTTCATTAGTGGATTGAATTTTCAAATACCTAATATATTTGTTCAAATATGAATTTACTTTTCTTTCTTTTCTCTTATTTCTTTCTTCTTCTTGTCATGCAAATAAGTGAAATTTTAAAGCTATACACAGCACCCTACTATTAAAAGATATTAATCTTTTTAGTCTAAATTAACTTATAACTAAATTATAGTAAAATCTTTTCTATATATGTTTATCTTAGTTAATGTGAAACAGGAAGAACAATAAGTTTTTGTAAGGATAGCATATAGAAGAGTGGCTATAGTAGAAAGTTGTGTAACAGATTTTTTCCTTTAGGACTAAGGACTCAAAGTCTTTTTTGCTCCAAAAATTATTCATAATTTTCTCTTGTTGCTGTAACAAGTTATGTGCAAGGTTTTAGTAGTGTGAAGACAGGTTTGACTTTAGAACTACTTCATCAGACACACAGAAGGAATAGAAGATTCATCAGAACAGCTGTTACTTTATTAGATGAATCATCAGAACTAATTACATAACTGTAATGTCATGCAAAGGGAAGAAGTAACATTTGTAACACAAACTGTATTAAAGAATTATCAATTACATCATGTCAATAAATATGCAATGGCTATTCTTAATGGTATTACTAGCTACAAAAGCATAAAATGTAGATTATGAATTATATTACACAAATATAAATATTTGTCACAAAGGCTTCACTTATCTTAAGAAATTGGTGTTAATACTTCTTTCTAATGGAGATTGATTTCAAAAACAGATTGTTTTCATCATCAGTCAACTCCATTGTCAAGGATTCCGGTTACCATGTTTTTCTTAAGTTTTTTTAGTATTACTAACAGCTGAAAACGAAACAAACCTAAAAACAGAATCAACTGCTGGTATTTCAAATTTCATTACGCGATGTTTATTTTTTCAAATAAATACCTTTTCCCAAACTATTAAATCTATCTGACCATTTAATTGTTTTAATAATTCAACTTCAGGATTTATCTTATGGTTAAATGACCAAAAATGATCTGATTAAAAATGATTTTTTATTATTAGGAATTTTTTTTTTTGTAACAAATATATTTGTGTAATATTTATTGCTTCACTGTAGCTAGTTTCATTTTATACGTAATTATGAATTATAGTTTCCTATGTGATAGGATAGACAAAACTCATTAAATTACACTTCTGTAGGCACAGAAAAATAGATAAACAACTATCTCCATAAGTATTTATTTTTGCCATATCTGATTAGTGAGATATTCCACATATTTTATTTTACTCCATTATAAACCATTCTTTGGGAAAAGTAATTTTAGTAATTTAGTAATTATAGCCTACATGCTACATGATATTTATTACATGCTTTATATTACTTTTCATAGCAATCTGTTCAGTCATTTTTAGCTATACATATAAACAAGTAGTATTTTTTTAGCACTTGCAGCAAGCACACTTCTTGAGTTAACTTCAGTTATTTATTTAGAGGCGAAAGTCACAAGAAAACATCTAATGATGGTTTTGTATAGACCATTGCTATGCAATGCATAAAGATAAAAGGGGATGGCATCCCATTGCTTAAATTATTTCAAGCTGTTCTGCTACTTTTATACCAGGTATACCGTCTAGAACCTTCCAACCTGTTTTTTTGTATTAGTAAATTATTGGGGAAAAGCAAAAGAAAATACATTTCAAGCTCATGGTAAATGTATTTAAAAACAACTGTGAAATGTTAGTTATATATCTATTCAGCACCCAGCTATTTTCCGATATCTTAATATTTAAATGTTGATTCACTGTGAGTGAATGTTTCACCTCTGTAGTATATGTGTAGCATGCTGCCTCACAGTCAAGAGGTCCCGAGTTTGAATCTTAGTCAGGGTGAATTATCAGGATAAGGTTTTTTTCCAGTTTTTTTTTTCCCCCTTATTCTGAAAGATTAATGTCAGATAACTCTAAGCTCTATAGGCCATGGGCTCATTTGAGCATTATTTCAACCACTGCATCCATCATTCAATATGACCTAACATTGGAGGACATTAATTTAAAAAAATGTGAGTGAAGTGATCAAATTTTGATCTACAATCTGAACGAAGTGATCAAATATTAATCCACAATCTGAGTGAAGTGATCAAATGTTGATCCACAATCTGAGTGAAGTTATCAAATGTTGATCCACAATGTGAGTGAAGTGATCAAACGTTGATCCACAATCTGAGTGAAGTGATCAAATATTGGTCCATAATCTGAGTAAAGTGATCAAATATTGGTCCACAATTTGAGTGAAGTGATAAATGTTGATTCACAATCTGAGTGAAATGATCAAATGCTGGTCCACAATTGGAGTGCCTTCCATTGGTTTTGCTTTCATTGAAATGGTAGAGAAAGAAACACATTCAGATCACCCACTGCAGACTTCCTTTTCAGGCAAGTAGCTAACAAACAGATAAGCTTCTGTTGTTCTTTCAAAAGCTCTGTAAATTATATTTCCAAATTCATCTTTTATCAAGTTATGACATTTTAGTTCCACATGTAAAAGGTTTATTATTTAGTTTTCTAAGGGCTTTTCTAAATCAGCAGTATTAAGGGAACACCAATAAGCATAACACTTATTCTGAATTCAGAGTTTGGAAAACTCTGAAGAGAAAACTTACTAAGCAGAACAAAAGGACTTAAAAATAGATAGTATTTGCATCACCTCATGCAGTAGTACAAATGTAACCTTCTTGTATGTTGAGATGTAAATGGTGGAGGAACTGTGGCTAGCTGGTTCATGAGAACTACAAATATTAAAAATATTAGACAATGAATGCATATAGATGCAATCCTGTAGCTGTCATCTGAGTTGGGGATAAACATGTAATTGTGCACCTAAGATGAAAGGAATTATGCTCTTTATGGTACATTTATTTGGTGACTTTTTTCTTGAGGGACACAAAAATTACTTAATGGAAACATTTTATTTCTGAAGTGTCTTAAATAGAATTTTTATAGTAGGTCTTCTTTTAATTCTTTGACACATAAATTATACCACAATTGCATATGAGGTAGATATATACTGCTTCCAAAGTTTGTGTTGAATTTCAGGGATATTGTAAGACTTCAAACTTCCACGGTGAGTGTTACTAATTAAAGCTTCACTAGTGATCAGCCGTATCAGTATGCAAAATGAACTTCATTATCAAGTGAAAGAAATCACATATTTTGGGAGTTGTAGAAATTATGGAGAGTGAAATGTGTCCTTTCTGCTTTGTGTAAATATATGATTTTGGAGTCAGAAGTGTGCCAGTTCTTACCTTCTTTTCTGCTTACGTACAGTAAGCATTGTACTCCATCCAAAAATATGATATTTAGATTTGATTGTAAACATGTTTTGAGGCCTCTAAATAAAACACAAAAGCATTTTTAGAAATAAAAAAGTCCATGTGTGTCAGTAAACAGTATATTTTCAAAACAAAAAGCCAATTAAATATCAAAGTTTATATTTAGGTTCTGCATCTTCCAGGGATGTGACAATTGGTCTGGATGACAGTTGGTTAGGTGCTGGCCTACTTATTCCAAGGTCACTGGTTCAGTCAAGACTGATGGTTTTTAAGAATGCTTAAAAGTGACAGCCTTATGGCAGTAGATTAACTGGTATTGAAAAGAACAATTGTGGTGCTGATATGATCCTGGTAATTGACGTGTTGTTAACAAACAAAATATTTATTTATTTGGATGTGACAGGAAGATTTTCAAGAAAATTCTCCCACCCCAAACTACCAATACATATACAAATTTTTATTATATTTTATTTTTTAAATATATGGTTCTAACAATTTTTTATTAAAATACATGTTGAAAATATTTGCAAGAGAAATTAAATGTGGTATCTCTTCAATTTTTTACCATAAAGTATTCGTTCTGAATGAATTTTTTATAACTTGTAAACCACAAAACATAGGTCAAACGTAACAAAAAATTTAGATCTCGTTAAAGTGCGCAGTCTTTAAATGTTTTTTGACATAATCATTTCAGAGATATTTTGGTACGGTTCCTTCTTTTTTACAAGTAGTAATTTTTATTCCTTTTGTGCATGTGTCATTTTTTGTTTTTGGTCAAACAAAGAGAATGGTAGATAGAGTCAACATGAAACATCCAATGCCACGGCTGGGATTTGAACCACGAATCTCCTGGTTTCCGTCCAGTCGCTCTAACCCGTTGAGCTACCATGGCTAACTTGCCACTATGACATTAAATTATTTGATTCTAATATTTTCCCGGTAGACTACTAGGGGCTCTCACATTCGAGATACACCGTTTGTGGCGACTTACTATTGTAAGTACTTAAGTCTCAGGCTTCATCATTTAAGTGTTTAATTTAATGTCATGGCGGCAAGTTGGCCATGGTAGCTCAATGGGTTAGAGCGACTGGATAGAAACCAGGAGATCCGTGGTTCAAATCCCGGCCGTGACATTGGATTTTTCATGTTGACTCTATGAAAAACCTTAACCTATATACGGCTAGTGTGAAGAAATGATTAATTTCCATCAATTAACTAAAATAAAGAGAATGGCATTTAAGCCATTGCATAGTGAATGACTTTTAAAACTTTTGACTATTGCTTAAGACTGTATTTCCTTTCTGTCTACAACAAAATATGTAATAAAGCAAATGTTTTCCTCGGATGACATGAAGCATGTAGAAGAAACAGTGTTTTTAAGATAGGTTGTAGAACAGTGGCTACTGAAATGCATAGGATTGTAACTTTTCTTTCTTTCTTTCTTTCTTTCTTTCTTTCTTTCTTTCTTTCTTTCTTTCTTTCTTTCTCTCTTTCTTTCTTTCTTTCTTTCTTTCTTTTCTTTTTTTTTTTTCTTTTGAGACAGTATTGCTTTGTTCAGTTTTCATAATTTTGACAGTAGGACTTGATGCTGGATATATTGTATTTAAACTAACGTTCTCCAACGTTGTCATATCGAAGGATGAATGAAATGGGTGAAATGATGCTCAAATAAGCTCAGGGTCCATAGAGCTTAGAATTAACAGGCATTCATCTTTCAGGATAAAAGAAACCCCCGGAAAAGCATTATCCAATAACTCACGATTCGAACCCTTACCTCTTGAACACGAGGCAGATACGCTACTACCTACGCCACACAGGTGGACGGGTGTTAACTTATGCTGTTGCGCCTTCAGTAAGAAGAACATTTCTCCTCATAACTGTCACAAATACTTCAATGTTTCCTGCATTAAGTCCATATTGTTCAGATAAAGATGCCTCAGTTTTTACTCGTTCTACAGTCCCAGTGGTGTATCTTGTATCAACACTGCAGGGGCAGAAAGTCATGATGAACGTGCAAGTATCCGATTACACAAGACACGCCCCTCCACGTTGCTTACTCTATTGTGCCAGGAGATAAAAGGATTCTTCCGGTCGTGTTTTGGTCTGTCGCTCGGGAGCATCCAGCTAACATCATGCCGGTTCCAGAAGTGAAATATACCAAGGTAAGCAATGCATTTATAAAACACTGGCGTTTAAAGTATTTTTCTTCTGATTTGCGCATATTATTTAGCCTATGATTATCATCAGCCAACTTTGAGGGATATCCATTTTAATTTCCATCAAATATTGTGAAATGAACTCGCCCTTATATTTCTTGCATTTAAGAACTCTACATGTTTCCACAAAATATTGCTGTTACTTTTATATTCTATGAAAATAAATATATTTCAAACGTCGACTTTGTTTAATATCGTTAAGACAAACAAAATGTCAACTGCAGCATTCCCGCGGCGGTTTTTAATCATTAGGTAAAAATGAGATTGCAGTTTTGGGCTAGTCACTAGCATAAGTTGATTCATTTTACAATATATTCCTTAAAGGAAATGATATGACTGCAGCACACGAAAGGCTATGTACCTATGTAACAGAAACATCAATGTACTTTAACAACAAAATTAGTAGCCTATCTCAAAACACGATTATAAATTTCTATCGTAGCAATTGCTTTAGCTTTCTAGGTATTATAGGATTCAAGAACGATTTTAGAAGCATTTTATTAGAGCTAATCCTGATTTCGTATCGATTAAATATGTATCTAATAACCTCTGGTAGTTTTTCTCGAAAGAAAAAGTAAAACGAAGTCATTTATCACACCTATACATTTTCTTATTACCGCGCTCCGCATTTCAATCTAATTTCTACATTATCGTATAGCAATATATTGAATATAAATGTCATTTTGGACATTTTAAATATCTTGCTGTCTGGAATTGTTTTTGGTAAACAACCTGACAGGAAATCAAAACAGAAACAAATGAAGTCGTTTCTTCTGCATGAGTTTTAGGTACATTCTCAGTAGATTCCTAATTTTGCTTTAGTACGTTTAGTAAGCACGAGAATTGTATTACATCAGAAACACAATGTTCAGATTTTACCGGAAATAAAGATATGTTTTGAAGTCCCTCAAAAAGTTTTAGGAGAAGGTCCGCGCGCGCGTGTGTGAACAGCGCAAATCTGAAACGAAAAAGCAATTAAAAACCAAAACCAATTTGGCATTTGAGCTTGGTATCTTTCAGTTCAGGGTGTGAACAAAGAGAATCCCCCCAAACTAAAGTATCCTTTACTGGGAACATTTTTTGAAAATTATGATTTTTTTTAAAAATGGCCCTTAACATTTTTTTAAATTACTAAAATACCCGCGTTTAAGATATCTTTAATGACCAATGAAATGTGCATCTTGAATTTTCAAGGAATATGCTCAGAGGTCTTCTTTATGCTAAATTTCTTTTACATTACTGATAAACAGTAAGAGGCGGACAAAATCTTTATGTACAAAAATTATAAATCTCGTTAAAACACCCATTTTATGTCAAATATATTTTTTACTCTTCAAAAATGCGAAGTCATTCGCTTTTTATGTCCTGGATATGTAAAAGAATGCAAAGTCACATCCATCACATAGCGACCAGCTCTTAAAAGATTTGACTAGATATCGCTCAACGTGTACTATTCCCATATTTCCCACAAGAAAATCGTCAATAAGATAAATTCTGCAAGTTTTTATCTCTATCAACATTAAGTGGATAAAGGAATAAGTATTTGTAAGAGTAGTTTGTATAAGAGTAGAGAAGATCGTGTGAATCCACATACAAATTTTTATAAAAAGAGAAAGAGAGTGTGTATGTGCGTGTGCACGTGTGCAGGATATATAAAAAGCGAAAATTAGTTTAAACACCAAACTCGGCATCTCCAAGGTTAGGAAACAGATTTTCAAGAAAACTCTCCACCTTAGGCTATCTTTTGTATGAAACCTTCGAAAAAATTTTATTTCCTTAGAAATGGCTCCAACGATTTTGATTAAATATACGTATCAGATATTTTTACGGCACATTAAATATATACCTTGAATTTTATGAATATAGTCTCTGAAACAGTGGCGAAGCGGGCAATGAAGCGCTGGAAATGCCACTTTCCCTAAAATTTCAGGAGAAAAAGAAAAACAAAATTAATGCCAAACAATATTTTATTTGCTCTGGATACACTTTCAAAATTTATTCGCATACATCCGCGATGCTGCGGAGAATTTGACAGCTGCTTATATTCGAGTGAGCAGTTCAGCGAGCTCGTTCAATACTGTATTTACGCATTCCTAACCTTGAATTCCATGCTTCGTAGGTTTCCGGAAGCATTCGTGACTGCTCGATAGTTAGGAAGCACTGACAGATTTTGTCACGTGAAGTCTGTAGCAGAAAAGTTTATGTTTTGTTTTATGTGGCGCTTTTAAATACAACTTTAAGTATACTTCAGTAGCATTAGCAATAGTATTTTACGTAGATTGGTATTTAGTGGTGACAGGGAATTATTGTGATGTTTTAAGTTAATAGCAAACGTGTATGAATTGCATGCTTTCTCCATTTTAGACTAAAGTTCACGCGGTATGGGCCAGCTGTAGGAAAGATTGAAACGTCTGAGTGGAGAGGGGAGAAAGGAATATGTCTGCTCGTAGTGTGAGCAGCTTGCAATGCAAGAAGAGCCTATGTGTGATTGTACAATAGAAACAGTACTGAAGAGTAGCCTTAGTTCTTTGAGTCATTATGCTTTCGTAGTAATGAAAATTATTATTTGGAGCTTCTCGCGCTTTGTAAGTCACATCTCGCCACTGCTTCTTGTATAATAATATTTTATCTTTCACGTTTTTATCTACGGACGCCTTTTAACTGCATAATTCTCAGCGTGAAAGATTGCTCAATTAATTTTGCTTAGAGGCTTCGGTACTTTTACCTCTGTGCCGTAGCCTGCCTCGGTAGCGTGGTGGTAGCATATCTGCCTCACGTTCAAGAGGTCCCGAATTCGAATCTCGGTCAGGATGAGTTACCTGGATAAGGTTTTTTTCCGGAGTTTTCCCTTATCCTGAAAGACAAATGTCAGGTAACTCTAAGCTCTATAGACCCCGGGCTCATTTGAGCATCATTTCACCAATTTCATTCATCGTCCGATATGACTTAACGTTGGAGGATGTAAATTACAAAAAAATGAAAATGAAATACGTGCCGTAAATGTATGACATGAGACCATCTTACACAATACGAAGGTATTAATCATTAGAGCCATTTTTAGTAAATAAAATATAACGCTAAAATTCTATGTAAAGGTTAGTTTTTTTTTTTTGGGGGGGGGTGATCATCGCATCGCATCCTTGAAAGATGCTGAACTACTTATCAAACTTTCCAATATTAATTTCGTCTTTGAGTTATGATATTCCATACATATGCTCGCGCGGTACTTTCTGAAAACGCGTATTTTTTTATGAAATCTATACATCAAAATATTAGCTGTAATACAATAAGTACTTCATCCAGATACTATGGGCAGCAACCTACAGTTTACATACGATTGTTGCTGGTGTTTATCCTGAAGAAGTCCGAAGGTCACGAGCGCATTGCATAAGTCATTATCGGTACATAAGTTACAGTCCACAGGTCTGATTCACAGTTTCAATGTCAGGATAATTTGACCTTTACAAACACAGCAGCATCGGCTTTATACTTAACTACTAATTAAGACGATGGTAAATGTATGTTTAGCAGCGTTGTTCGGAGAGTTATCGAAGAAAGAAATTTTCTTTTTATTACTTCCAATACTATTTATTCATCAGAGATGTTAGGAGTGGAGAAACGGAACCTCCCGTATTAACTGCAGCACAGTACGGCACATTTACGTATACCGGCGCCGTCCTTACTATATGTGGTGATGTAAACAAAGCGAGAAAATATATTACTCTGCGGCGACTGTGATTGGAGGAAATATTTGCACTATTTTATTCAACACGTGACAAACATGTGCGCTGTCAAAGAAATTCTATGGAAAGTTTTGCTTTGCCATTTTCGATGTTTGAGTAGCTTGTGCAGTAGCACTTTTGCGTTAAGATTAAATGCGAAGGTATGTGTTCTGTATAATATAGTTTTCCTTTTGTGCGTAAAAAAGTGACTGAATGATTACAAGAATTACTTAAATATGTATTTGATTTGAAGCAATAAAATAGGTGGCGCGCAGTTCCACGTTGACGCTACAGTTTGTAACGAATAATATGGGTGGCTCAGGGTTGAGCAATGAGGTTTCTTTCAGGGTATGCGTGGATATGTATGAGTAAGGATGGTTTTAATGACACTGGAATGCCCGTTTCAAACTGATTTAATGACTGCTTCTTTTTATCACCACATGAAACTCGAAGTTGCCGACCAAGGGTAACCAATATATCACTTTAGAGTGACTGAAGGTGGAATGCTTATTACTCGATAGTGCTTCATTCGTTACGTATGAATCGACAGATCTTCCCTCCGGTTCTAAGCTGCCTTCGACCAAGACAGAGAAACTTCTTACTCGGCTGCTAGCCGCGGACCACCTTCCTCACACTATACACAGCTCTGCGTGGGTGTGTAGCTTTCACTTTCTCGAAGCCCTTTATTCAACCAAAAATCCTTTGTGACTATTTTGTCCATTGTGATTATTAGTCTCGGTCATGCCATTATTAAGGGTCCGAAGAATACCTATTCAAACGGAGTCAAGTGTCATTCATTTAGGATTCTTGCTAAGAAAACCTCTTTCTCCCGTGTCTTTTGTTACACAACTCAACCAACTGCCCCTGCACGTGTTGTATGTAACAAAGATCCAACATTCCTTTGAAATCCATCACGATTCGGTATCAGATTTCTTCACACAGTCCTCATTTATAAATTAAAAGTTAAGGCACGGATCCTTCTGCGGAATAGTAGTGCTAAATAACTGCGTGTAGCCACTTTGGCAATGACTTGAAAGTTCTATTGGCATGCAACTGAAATAAAAGTACTTTACTTACCTAATTGGTATCTGACAACGGATGTATTCCTTAAACGACTTCCATTTCCTAATTTTACTTTGATAATTCCAGCGCCACAATATATCTTCACGCTCAATAATTATATTTTTCCTGTTTCTGTTCACAAACTCAAAACCTATGTCACGAAGGATGGTGTGTTACTGCTAGAAGCACTTTTGTAATTGTTGGTGGCTCGTTTCTTTCAAAGAAGCTATGCATCTTTCGACGAATAGTACTTTTAAAAAATTCACCACATTCACCAAAAGAAGCACAACTGGCTTCTTTTTCGATGTTTTCCTCGAGAGGAAAGCTGTTTTCACAACTTCGCTTCGAGAAGCATTAGATAATACTTGGAGCTGAAACATCGGTTTATTGTAACAAATTAACATTCTTCATTGCTCAAGTCGGGTATTTTTCACACAACTTGCAAAACCATTCAATATAATTTGCTTTTTACCACTTTTTAACGGTTTATCTCTGTGATGTTTACATGTTGTAAATTTATTCTCACACTTCTGCTTTTAAACGGCGCCAGCGCAGCGTGCATTCTGATTAATACATACAAATGAACTTTACTTTTGCCAAATGAAATATTAATTAATTACTGTTTGACAGTTATATTTGTAATTAGAAGCTGATTATATATTGTGACGTTAATATTTTGATACACTTTTGAAAAAGACAAAGTTGGTAAAAATTGTATACTTGGAAGATGGAATAATATCGGTACACGCGACATCCGGCCGCGTAGGTTTGCAAGTCATGCTGGGCTGTTAGGCGGAGGTTGAAAGCCTTGCTGACATAGCTGATGAAGCAGTGAGTCAGTCGCTGCTTCGGCAGAGTTTCGCCATTTAAACCCCAGGGTTTTGGTCCAGGGGGGAATAGTCTCGCACGTGCTACCGGAATCTGCGTCGCCCGATTCTCTGACGGCCACGTCTATAATCTTCAAGAATAAGCATCATAAAGCAAGGAGCAGGAACCATAGGCCAGGTAAAAGCCACAGTTGTCCTCGTTTAGATAATTTCTTTTGGTTTTGGGTGGAGTGTAGAATAAACACTATTTAACCAGAACTGCATGTCAAATTTTAACTTAAGCCAACCCTACCTGGTAACCCATACCTTGGTAGGAACATCTCCTTCCTGAGCTACCCCCCCTGTAGTAACGTTAAATAGGAAAGAGTAATTTACCTGCCAGTTGGCGCAACCGTGAACGTTACATCTGGCGGAGACGCCGGCCTCTCTAAAAATTGATTTTCTTGAGAGGTAAGGTTCGATCCCGTACCTAAAAATGCCGTTCCACCACCACAGTGTGTCATCTAGTGGTTGGCACTGGTCCCTGTTAATTGTCTTCAGCAATTTGATCCGGTCACACACCTGGTTTCTAAGTTTATCCTTATATGTATATTTTGCTGTTTTATGATCTAAAACACCCCTCTTCAAATGCTCTTTTGTAGAAACTGATTAATTTATTCTCCCTTTGATAACTCTAGTTAACATGTAGTTCTGGTTAAATACTGTTTATTCTACAATCTACCCAAAACCAAAAGAAATTATCTATACGAGGACAACTGCGGCTTTTACCTGGCCTAAGGTTCCTGCTCCTTGCTTTATGATGCTCATTCTTGAAGATTATAGACGTGGCCGTCAGAGAATCGGGCGACGCAGATTCCGGTAGCACGTGCGAGACTACTCCCCCCTGGGCCAAAACCCGGGGGTTTAAATGCCGAAACTCTGCCGAAGCAGCTACTGACTCACTGCTTCGTCAGCTATGTCAGCAAGGGTTTTGACCTCCGCCTAACATGACTTGCAAACCTACGCGATCGGATGTCGCGTGTGCCGACATTATTCCATGTTCCAGGTGTACAATTTTTACCAATCTTGTCTTTTTCAAAAGTGTATCAAAATATTAACGTCACAATATGTTGCATTAGATGTAAAGTCTTTAAAAATGATATGCAACTATATTTTTCATCCGCAGAGAGATGCAAGTCTAAACAGCCAATGATGTCGCATACGTACACGTGCTTTTATTTACATTGCCAGTCGTGTTTATCGTGGCTAGATCATTTTCAAAGCCCCGATATGAATACCTAAGTCTGCAACAAACCTGCCGAATCGGTTCCTTAAAAGAACACTGCAGAAAAAGCATCTGCAACTACATCGATCTTAACCAGTAAGATTAAATTATAATGCCTCACCGCTTAACTTGCTTGTTGAACATGAGATACCGACTTCCTAAAAGTAAATAATCAATATCAAAGGGGAATAAAAGTCTACGAGTGTCTCTTCGGCGGTCCTTTTGTGAGGAATCTTCTGGAAAGGATTCGGATCGGCTTCACAGATTTCTCTACGATCGATATCGTCTTCGCTTAAGTTTTACAACAGATGTATATTAATTATTATCTATGCATTTCACCGACGTCATTAACTTCCTTTGCAAGTGCTTCATCTACATCGGATTCCATGCCTTATAGATGTGTGTGTGTGTGTGTGTGTGTGTGTGTGTGTGTGTGTGTGTGTGTGTGTGTGTGTGTGTGTGTGTGTGTGTGTGTGTGTGGATCATCGTAGACAGATAATAAATTAAAGGCATTTACTTTACTCACCAGTTTTTGGTATTGAGGATTTAGTCTCATTGTTCACACTTTCCGTGGCATTGACTTCGTTTCAATTTTTGACATCACGGTCTGAGTTACATTTTTGTTTGGATTCAGTTCATTAAATAAATCCAACGCCTGCTTTTGAGTATTCTTCCTATTGGAACCAATCATTTTTAATATACGAAGGTCGGCTGATAAGTCCCGGGTCTCACATAGATGGCACCACTGGGCCAGTTTGACGGATAGCATCATATAGTTTAAATCTAGACTAGCTTGTATCCATAGTTGCAAATCAGTAGCTTGTTTAGCTTATGAATTACAGAATTTTAAACAAGACCAATGCAGAATTTTCACGGAAATAGAGAATTTGGAGAAACGAACAGTGACTAAACACTTTCATTTGAAAGGCTTAACGCCTAAAGAATCAGGGAGGTAAGGGATAGTACATTGAAAGACCTTGCCGCTTCATATACATTGATTAAAAGGTGGGTACAGTTTAAAATGGGACGTACGAGCACTAGTGATGAGCCTCGCTCTGGATGCCCTATGGAAGTCACAACTACAGAGATCACTGAAAAAATTGATCGTTTAGTAATGGAAGACCACAGATTAAAATTGTTTGAGATAGCAGAGGCTGTAAACATATGAAAAGAACGTGCAAGTAATATTTTAAATACTATTTTGGGCTTTCACAAGGTCTGTGCAATATGGGTGCCGCGTTTGTTGATACCTGATCAAAAGTTGCAAAGAAAAACTGTTTTTGTTAAGAATTTGGAGCTCTATTGTTAAAATCCCAGTAAATTTTTGAATTGGACGAAACTTTCATACATCACTACATTCCAGAAAGTAAATCACAGTCAAAATAGTAGATTGCGCCAGGTGAACCAACTCCAAAAAAGGCAAAGTCAATTTTGTCAGCTAACAAGGTTATGGCGAGTGTTTTCTGGGATGCACAGAGAATTATTTTTACTGTTTACTTGGGAAAAGGTAGAAATATCACTGGCGTCTGCTGCGCAAGCTTACTGCAACGTTTGAGTGATGAGATGAAAAGAAAATGACCTTGTTTGGCAAAGAAAATTTTGTTTCTTACGACAATGCTTCGGCCCATTGTTCAGTCATTGCATTTTTTTGTTTGTTTGTAATTTTACGTCCTCCAACGTTAAGTCATATCGGACGATGAATGGAATGGATGAAATTATGCTCAAATGAACTCAGGGTCCATAGAGCTTAGAGTCACCCGACATTCACCTTTCAGGATAAGGGAAAACCCTGGAAAAAACCTTATCCAAGTAACGCACCCTGACCGAGATTCGAGCTCGGGACCTCTTGGACGTGAGACAGACACGCTACCACCACGCTACCAAGGCGGGCAGTTATTGCAATGGGTAAAATGTACGAATTTAAGTTCCAATTGCTTGAACATCCACCCTATTCGCCAGATCTAGCACCCAGTGATTACCACCTGTTCCCGAACCTCAAAGAATGTCTTTGAAGGACGAAGATTTCACAGCAACGAGGATGTCATTGATGAGGTAAACAACAATTTTGAGGATCATGATATATCGCACTACAGAGATAGTTTAATTAAATTAGAACACTGATGTGACAAATGTATTAACTTTTCTGGAGATTATGTTGAAAAATAAAGAAAAAAAAATCTTTATTTTTATTGTGAGCCCGGGACTTATCAGCCGACCCTCGTAACTCATTGACGAATCATAATACAAGGACTTGAAGCTTTCACGTCGAGCATTATTAATCGCGGATGATCAGCCGTGTGAGGGTTATGAACATACTGAAGAAGGCCATAGAGTACAGAATGGTCGAAAGCTCGACCTTCATAAACTTGATACAGCCGATCACCCGCGAAGCTTTGATTAGTTAAAAATGTGTTTACTTCATAAGGTCATAAATTTCCTGAAAATAAAAGGTGCTTAATTATGTTTTTCATAAGCTGAGCTGTATCGCTTTTTAAAACAATTGTAACTAAATTATTGTCTTAGAATATAAATAAAATATATGAAATTGACAATAGCTAACCTTTACCCATTGTTACAGCTTTTCATCAACAATGAATTTGTTGATGCTGAATCAGGAAAGACTTTTCCCACAGTGAATCCTGCCACCGGCAAAACTATTGTTGATGTAGCAGAGGCAGACAAGGTAAGTCTGCAATTTTAGGAGTCATATTTTAAAAATGGACATGTTTTAGGTTCACGTAGTTTTAGCTTACCTTTCTGACTGGTTCACAACAGTACAGCTGTCTCTTTCAGTTGTTTAGTAAAATTGATTCCTATTTTTAAAGAATCATCCTTGATTTTGGTGTTGACTTTCTAATGAAAAAAAGTGAAAAATAAATCAGTCGTGCACGTTACTGAACAGTAATCGCCGATAAGGACAAAATAAAACTTTAGGAACATAGAGCAAATTTCACTTTAAAATTCCTACCGGTCCCGCTGTCATTGATTTCAGTTTTACTAAAGCGCTGACAAACAAATATGAATAGCCAATTCGAAAATACCAAAATAGGGCTGGCCCCGTACCCCAGTCGGTAGAACAACTGCCTGTCGTGCTGCGGGTCCCGGGTTCGATTACCGGCGGTGGGGGTGGGGGATTTTTCTCCGACCAAGATAATTCCTCATCATTCCCAGAGTCTGGAAGTATGAATGAGAGTGCGAAATCGTGCGCCATCTAATATTAAAAACCCAACGAATACGAGTTAACACCTTTAATATGTCCTCAAAGCAGAACAGCCGCCGATATGACCATTGGAGTTAAAGGCGGGGTATAAATGAAGATAAAAGACACCAAAACAAATGTTGATAACTCTTTAATGAAATCATATATACGATTTCTTTCCTACGATCTTGAGGTTTACTTAACTTTCCAATTAAAATGTCATTAAGTTAAAGAAAGATGCACATATATATTTGACTTTTGGAATACTGTTTTTGGTGGACCACGACAATATCTTTCGATCCTTATCAGACTATTATATCCCCCCAGGGGCCTAATTCGGTAGGTACGGGTTTGGCGCACCCGGGGTCCCGAGCCAACAGTCTCCCTCGTGTGGGCTCCTCTTCGTGGTTGAGGGAGACGGTCAACAGGCCCACCCACGTGTAGGCCGTGCGTGGAGACCCGTGTCGGTGAAAAGGTTTGTCCTGGTGGTTGAGGGATGCGTATCTGAGCTCGTAACAGTGTTCTTCTGAATTCGGGGAGGGTGCGCATTTCTAATACACTACTTTGGCTTCTGCTTCGCCTAAACGGGAGGTTAGGGACTAACCCACCCCTAATCAATCGGCCAGGACTAGGTATTGTACCGAACTCCAGGGTGAGTGGGACGGCGAGCGCGCTATATCCCCTGTGTAGCCCTGTCATCCCAGTGGGATGACCCCTTGTTGGGCTCCGTGGTGGGTGGGGAGCACTGGGGGATGAAACTTAGCCCATTTATTATGGTACACCCTCCTTTAAATAAAAAACCAAAACAAAGTTTTAACAGTGTAAAAGAAGTAGTTGAGTGTGGTCCTCGCTACTTAGTAATTAAAAGAACAGAGGAAGGCAGATCTTTTGCAACGGTTAATCCGTTTTTAGCACAGAAAGGTCTTGATAAAATAGCTGGTGAGGCAAAATCCTGTACATAATTTAGGAATGGCACGCTGCTGGTGGAAGCAATTTCAGCTTCCCAGGCAGCTAAGATACTGAAAGCCAACATGCTGGGCAGTTATCCAGTGAAAGTAGAGTTGCATAGGACCCTGAATTCCTCGCGCGGTGTCGTGAACACTAGCGCGTTGCATGGAATGTCCAACGAGAATATTCAGGAGAACCTTCAAGAACAAGGCGTTCCAGCAGTCTATCGTGTGCAACGGAGAGAGCGCGGGGAAATGGTTCCTACTCGTACCCTGTTCTTGACCTTTGATCGGGTAGATCTCCCTCAAAGGATCAAGTCAGGGTATGAAGTGATAGAGGTTAGACCATATATACCTAACCCTCTGAGATGCTACAAATGTTAGCGGTTTGGTCACACTAGTGATTTCTGTAAAGGTGTACCTACATGTGTCAGCTGCGGAGAGGACATGCATGAAAATGAATGTGCATCACCTCCAGCATGCGTTAACTGTAGCGGTGAACATCCATCAAGTTCACGAGAATGCCCCCGTTATATTGAAGAGCGAGCTATCCAGGAGATCCGGGTTAAAGAAAAGGTATCTTTTTCGGAAGCCCAGAAACTTCTTTGTATCCTCAAGCCCTCTTCAACCACCTCCCGTACCTACAGCTCTGTGGCGGCTACCCCGTCACTAAAACGGGAAGCTGGTACGCAAACAAGTGATATCAACGGGGCAACTATTTCTGAGAAAGTTCTAGTGCCTAGATTGCAACCAAAAGCATCAGTAACACCACCTAAAGCTCCGAGCACACCACTTAAGACTAATGCAAATAAGAACAAGTCAGTAAGGTCGCCTGACAAAGCATCGACGTCTAGCAACAGGACCAAATTGCCCATTATGTTCCCAGTACCAGAGATAAAATTCAAGACTCAGTATGATATAGAACTGCCTTCCTGAAGCAAAGCGGAAAGCCTGCTCCCGAAAAGACTAAGAACAAGAAAAGTCCAAGAGCATCTCCGAGGTCATCTTCGGAGTTATCATCTGCGGAGGACTCCAACCAGCGACAGTCATCTACGTCGGTCGAAATTTCTAATCGTTTCGAGCTTCTCGAACTGAAAGTTAAAGAAATGAAACAGTCCTCTTCCATAGAAGTTATGGAGCAGGATGTACCTGACCATACTACTGCATCTGCAGCCAAGAAGAGGCAGGGAAAACCTGCAGAAACTAGCCCTACACCTAAGAAAAAGGGCAAATTGATCCGACCACCGCCGAACCCTACGTAATGTGCGTACTTATTTGACATATCCCATTACTATCGCCATGGCTATCCTTCAATGGAACATACGAGGTTTAAGAACACATCGACCAGAACTGGAACTTTTGCTGAGTAAGCATAACCCCTTGTTGGTATGCTTACAAGAGACTAAGCTACGACCACAAGACAACTTTAAAATCAGACGCTACACACCACTGAGGTGTGATATTGAAACAGAAGAGGGCATTCCTGCTCACGGGGGCACTAAGATGCTCCTCAGGGATGACATATTTGTAGATCCGTTACAGCTACAATCTGACATACAATCTATAGCTGTAAGGATTAAGCTGCCACCAATCGAATTTTGCATTTGCAATGTATATGTACCGCCATCAGATGACCTCTCGCTAATTGACCTTGAAGATCTGGTTTCCCAACTTTCAACACCATTTCTAATAGTGGGAGACTTTAATGCCCATCACCCACTTTGGGGCTCAAATCGGGCATGTTCGAGAGGCAACTTCATTGCAAAATTCCTGGAGAGCAATAACCTGATCCTCCTGAACACCGGAGAGCCAACGTTCCTCTCAGACGCCTTTAACACCTATTCGCACGTCGATTTGGCAGTGTGTTCATCCCAGTTAGCAGTTTCATTACAGTGGAATGTCATCTCTGATTTGCATTCCAGCGACCACTTCCCATATCTTCTTAGTCTCTTAGCACAATATGTGTCTCCCTCACGTATCCCTAGATGGCGCTTTAATCGTGCCAACTGGAACCTTTACACCCAGTTGGCTGACTTTGATTACAACGAGCACGATTCTGTGAATGATTTAGTTGATCATCTCACAGAGAAAATTCTTTCCGCTGCAGAACAGTCTGTTCCACGTTCGGCTACCCACCTCGGTCGATTTCCTGTCCCATGGTGGACCGACGACTGCCGGAATGCTATTCGTGCTCGTAGACGTGCTCTAAGGGTATTCCAACGACACCCTACCCTAAGTAATCTAATTGAGTACAAGAAGGCGCGTGCAAAGTCTAGGCAAATAATTAAGGATAGCAAAAAACCTCATGGATCAATTTTGTATCATCTTTTAACAGATGTACACCTTCATCTATTGTATGGGATAGGTTAAGGCGTGTGGCCGGAAAATCAACCCACTTGCCAATCGCTGGTCTGAAAACAACTGCAGGAGTTGTTGTTGATCCGTTTGTCGTGGCTAACACCTTCGGCTGTGCTTTCGCTCAGGTGTCTAGCTCAAGTAATTATTCTCCTGAGTTGATCTCAATCAAAACTCAGGTAGAATCTCAAGGTTTCGTGTTTAGTTCCAGAAACTTTGAAGATTATAACCGCCTCTTCACCTTGGCAGAGTTAGAACACGCTCTTTCATCATCGCGACTGACAGCACCAGGAGCGGACGGAATCCACGTTCAAATGTTACATCTCTCACCTGAAGGTAAGGCATTCCTGCTCGAGATCTATAACCGTGTTTGGGTTGATGCCACGTTTCCTGACAAGTGACGAGAAGCCACCATTATACCTATCTTGAAAGGTGGCAAGGACCGTCACCTCCCTTCTAGCTACCGCCCTATTTCCCTCACCAGTTGCGTATGCAAGGTGATGGAACGCATGATAAATGGGCGGTTGGTATGGTGGCTGGAAAGGCACAACCTACTGAATAACATCCAATGCGGTTTTCGACGACGCCGTTCAACAGTGTATCATCTTGTGTCCATGTCGACACAGATTATGAACGGATTTCTTAAAAAATGCCAAACAGTCGGAATATTTTTTTGACCTCGAAAAGGCTTATGATACGTGTTGGCGGGCAGGGTTGCTACGTACTCTGCACACCTGGAATATACGTGGACACCTACCGCTCTTCCTTCAGGAATTCTTGAAAGACCGCGTATTCCGATTAAGGGTTGGCTCGGTTTTTTCGAATCTTTTTGTTCAAGAGAACGGTGTACCACAGGGATCGGTACTAAGTGTTACGTTGTTTGCTATTGCGATTAATTCTATCTCGAAATGTGTACCTCCGGGGGTCTCGTCATGCCTATTTGTAGATGACTTTGCCGTCTACTGTACATCTCAGCGTACACCGTTTTTAGAGCGCCGTCTACATACCACCTTGGACAACCTTAAGAGTTGGAGTTTAAAAAACGGCTTCCGATTCTCCGCTGAGAAAACAATCTGTGTTAACCTCTGACGTCAGCAGAGTCGACTACCTCCAAGGCTCCGGCTAGGCGCTGATCTACTCCCTTTTGCAGATGAGACGAAGTTCCTTGGAGTGATATTTGATAGAAAACTTAGTTGGTCGTCGCATATAGCACAACTGAAAGCACGATGTCACCGATCATTAAATATCTTGTGGGTACTAAGTGGAAAATCGTGGGGAGCGGAACGTACAGTGTTATTGCGACTTTATCGCGCACTCATCCGTTCCAAATTAGATTATGGTAGTATCGTTTATGGCTCAGCACGACCATCTGTGCTGAAGAGATTAGACACAGTCCATAATTGTGGCATACGTATAGCAGTTGGGGCATTTCCAACGAGCCGAGTTATAAGCCTGTATGCTGAGTCTGCAGAACCTCCTCTGCAGTACAGGCGCAACCTGTTATTAGCAAAGTATGGCTGTGGACTTAATTGCATGCCCACACATCCATCGTTTACGCCGTTCTTTAACACCTTCATGGACGTGCGTTATAGGAACACTTCTATAAAACCAAAGCCACCTGGTTTTCGTTTCCGGGACCTCCTTAGACATCTTGATACTGAAAAGACCAAAGGTATAATAGGGGGGAGAGGATATACCCTCCTTGGTTGTGCAGAGCGTCGCACGTTGATCTGGGCATGACTAAATATGATAAATCTACCATGTCTATGTCTAGTATCCGCACATGTTTTTTTAGAATTTTTATCGCGATATGAGGACCATTTTATAATATATACTGATGGCTCCAAGAACTCAAATGGTGTTGGTTGTGCTTACGTGTGTGGAACCGAACCGTATACATTGGGATTCCACACTAGCACTTCTACAGCTACCACCCTATTGTGCAGCCTATCCAGGATGCCCTCCACGTTTTACGCGCTTCTGGCGTTAGCGTGGTGTGTGCATGGATCCCTGGTCACGCAGGCTTGCGGGGGAATGAAATGGCGGATTCGGCAGCCAAGACGGCTACCATGAAGCCCAGGGTTCGAGTACCATCTGTGACATCGGAAGATTTTAGGGCCGTATTGCGGAGAGCTGTGCAAACCTGCTGGCAGGAAGAGTGGTCCGCTCTCCGCAATAATAAACTTAAATCTGTGAAAGAACTTCCGATTCCCTGGGTTACCTCCTGTCGGTCATCTCGTCGCGAGGAGGTGAGTTTGGCTCGGTTGCGTATTGGGCACTGCCTTTTTACTCATAGTTTCCTTTATAAAAAGGAACCTACTGCACTGTGTCCTTTTTGCAATGAAGCGTTATCTGTGCGACACGTGCTGCTAGAGTGTTTTTCCCTAGCGCACCTTAGGATGTCTCTGCAGCTGCCGGACAGCTTTGCAGAAATGCTAGCGGACGATAACGCAGTAGTGGATAAAGTTTTGAGATTCTTTTCTAGACTAGACTTTAGGATTTAGCGAAGAGAATTTATGGTTTTTTAGATTTATATTTCTTTTGTTTTATAGTTTTTTATGTTCATGTATTATTTGTAGGTCTATTTACATATTTATAGTGCTTTAGAGATATTTATATCTGGCTTTTGCCATGACCAGGTTTCTTTTTTAAAGGGCGCTGATAACCTCTGCAGTTGAGCGCCCTTATACTCATCATCATCATCATCATCATCATCATCATCATCATCATCATCATCATCATCATCATCATCATCATCATCATCATCATCATCATCATCATCATCATCATCATCATCATCATCATCATCATCATCATCATCATCATCATCATCATCATCATCATCATCATCATCAGATTATTATATATAGGGTGTCCCTAAAGTCTTTCCAACGTTGCAACTACCTATAGAATGAAAACTATTACAGCTCTAGAGTTGTGTTGTTTGTGGCAGATGACTGACTAGCTTTTAACACTTTTTTTTATTTTTATTTTTATGCTGTCAAATCAGGAGAAAGCTAAATGTGTTTTACTGTACCATGAGACACAGTCACCTATTACTGTTCAGAGGAGGTTTAGGAGGGAATATAGACGGGCGCCAACTGATTACAAATCTATCGTTGTTTGGTAAACAAAGTTTAAGGAAACTGGAAGTGTAACCTTCTGTCCATGATCAGGACGTCCAACCGTAACAGAAGCGAGCATTGAGATTCTGCAGCAAGCATTTCAAAGTGTTACATTGTACCGCAACTTAATGACCTGCAACCCTCCGTGATGTTCCGGCAGGATGGAGCACCATCACATTAGGGATTAAATGTCAGAGAGCTGCTGAATAACACATTTCCTAACAGATGGATTGGCTGCAAATGTTCAATACCCTGGCCTTCATGATCCCCAGATATAACCTCCCTAGACATTTTTCTTTGGGGTTAAGGAAAGGACAGCATACATGCAACACTTTGAAAAGAAGGATAACTGATGCTGTTGTTAGCATCACCCATGAAATGCTATAGAATATATGGCGAGAAATTGAATATCGTTTAGACGTTTCAGGGCGACAAACGACACAGATATGGAAATGTACTGACAGTGTGTGTTACAAACTTTGAGAATTTCTTTCATCTGGCACAAGCCACACAGATCTCACTTTAGAAGTTTTCAGTTAATAGAAAGTTGTAATGTTGGAAATACGTTATGGACACTCTGTATATCCCGATTATGATTTAGGGGATATTAGAGGGAACTAAATATGCTAAAATGTTAGGCGTACAGTAACTCCACACACCTTTCTACAATGGACTCCTTCCTTACTTCCTGTCCTGTAGCTCTCGGAAGTGCGGGGTGTTGCAGCAGCTGGCCAATCATTGTCATCGTTTCTGCAAACTGCTGGTCAAGTTGCTCTGCTCCACTGACTCAGCTGCCAGAATGGTTACTGCCATAGAGGAGTTTACACTCCTGAACAGTGTCATGCAGATCACCCAGAATGTTAAACTGAACAAGGTCTAGTAACTCGAGGTTCACGTTTTGGAACACATGTAGACTGACTGAAACTATCTTTAGATAGATTGTGAGGGCTGCTGAAGATGGCCATAGGAATCTTCGTGAGAGAAGTGTATTCTGCAGGCCCATTTAGCTCCCACCACTTAAAATCTTGAGGCTACGGTGTCTGTGTCGATGTCTTGATGGTGCTCATGTACCGTCGTCCTGGAGACAGTTCGTAACTAACGTTTATATCTCCATCCTCCCCCTTCATCTCCATGTCATTCTGTTCGGAGACTTCAATATCAAGCATTCGCCACTGGGTGGATGGAAAAGGTTACGAAATTATATACATCGTAAAGAGGGGAGGCTCAGAGTAGTGCTCCACCTGGCAGCCCACCCATAATCCGCAAGGTTCAGGATGGGTAACGCAGTCATCAAGCACTTTCCATACCATCACTCACTTGGATCAGTACATTACAATATCATGTTAGCAGAGGTTAACACTCCCATTGGCAGTTGCAACAGTCATTAATGGGGATTGTGTCAAGGACTGACTCATGATTCCATCCTTCCTAACTCAAGAAATTCAGACATCCCAACCTTGGAGATTGCAGTGTCCTCCTTTACCTCTACCATGGTGCCAACTGTGCATAATCTTACTATCGCCCTCCATGATCTAGGAATAACATTTTGGAAGTTGAAAGAGCTCCCCTAAAGTAAATGTCTTTTGAGGCGTATTGAAATGTCAAGTCTATGGTCCATTTTTCTTTCAAGAGGTCATTATCAATGGTACAACTTATCTTGACATGATCAATATATGGTTCTTTCTACAACTGGAAGAAGGCAACAAATTTATCTTCTAACAAGATGGAGCATCTTCTCATTGGTATTTATATGTTTGGGAACATCTGAATAAGCTGCTTCTAGGAAGATTCAATTGGACAGCAACAAATGATGAATGTCTTTCTAAAGTGTCTGCTGAGGTTGCCTGACTTAACGGTCTGTGACTAAATATCTGCTGAGGTTGCCTGATTTAATGGTCTGTGACTTCTTTCTATGGTGTTATATAAAGGATTGTATCTATGTACTACTTATGCCAAAAAACCTGCAAGAAGTGCATCTTTGTATCACTAATGCCATTCACTCCATTTCATCAGATATGTTGGAGCATGCATGGCACAAATGGGAATATCCTTATGTGTACAGTATCACTCATGGGGGCCACATTCAATGTCTATGAGCTCTAGCAAAAAATATTAATACAATTATTCAAAGCAACGTAATATCAGTTTAAAATGTGACAGTATTCTTATGGACACCCTGTACTTTGTCAGGCTAGCATTGGCAGCATTTTATATTATTCAGAGAAAATTACATATTCACAAACATATGCCATTTAGTCCTCATTGGCATATTCCACCATAGACTTCATTCTACTCTTGCACTTCAGTATTGGTATTTTTCACGAGTATTATTATATGTAATATACTTTCGTGCTCGGTTCATGCACATCTTTTGATTACAAACTTTGAAGCGGAATCCAGCCATGGAGAGCATTTTGAGACAATGTCAAAAAGCAGTATGCAATTAAAAAATGGTGGCTTTTATGGAATACAGAACATTATGTTTACATTAGCTTGCTTCTGTAAAATTAGAATACGTTTTAGGAAAATTCAATCTAATCATCTGCTGGTAACCAACAAGCTGTATTGATGGTAGAAGTTTCTGGTGATGATAATATGAGTTTGCTGAAAGTTTAAATTTCATTACTTTATTGGTGTTTGTAATGTGGATATTTTCTCGGACTGAGAGTTTAGCTTGGTGATTGCATCATAAGGAGATTGACTTCTGGGATAATATGTTGGTTGTTCCAACATATTTTATATGGCTGATTTTTCACTCTCAAAAACTTCCAATTGTTATTATAAATGCAATATATTTAATTTCAACTCTCTTATGTTTGATGTTGTTTTAATATTATCTATTTTATGGCACAGGCTGATGTAGACAAAGCTGTAGCAGCTGCAAAGGCAGCATTCAAGCTTGGCTCACCTTGGAGAAAACTGGATGCTTCTGCAAGAGGAAAACTTCTTTACAAGGTACAATTTGTTGGAGTGATTATGTCTATTGATTGTTGTTTATCACAAACTGAAATCTGTCTTTCGAAAGCTTCTCATACTATAATCAGTTGGACCTTAGTAACAGAACACTGAGTAGCTTCAGTATGCCTGTTTAAAACTCTTCTTAAGATCAGAGTTTGAGATGATGCCATTACCTTTTTACATTCTCTACCATGTATGTAGTGGGTAATGAAGATATTGCATTCCACTGAAAAAATTAACACCATGATTTCACAGGAATAAAAAAAAAGAGTTTAAGAGAAAGGTCTACATACAATATAACATGTAAAAAACAAAGCTAATAACAGTGAAGCAATACAAATATTACAATTAAATATAATAATTTGTTGTAATAGGTCTATTTATGTATGTATCTGCCTCAAAGTCTGAAAGTCAGATTATTAACTAACTTTATATTTCAGTTTTGTATCATCCAAAGAAGCAACATGATTTTTAGAAATTCTGTCATGCCAACTATTCTTTACAAGGAGCAGTCTTTTAAATTGTTTATTTACTCAAAAGTGGCTCTAATAATTTTTATGAAAAAGCTATATATTAAAGCTATTTTTCTAAAAAAGTAAAATAC
This sequence comes from Mantis religiosa, assembly GCA_030765055.1. Lineage (NCBI taxonomy): Eukaryota > Metazoa > Arthropoda > Insecta > Mantodea > Mantidae > Mantis > Mantis religiosa. Next base: position 92,366,118 of record CM060947.1, on the reverse strand, counting down.
ATATCTTGACTATTTTTGGAATAGCCCGTGGAGTCCTCTTCTTTCGGAAGGAGAAGAAGTGAAGCTAAATATTGGTTATTGAATAAAAACATTTCTATGGTGAAACTTAGCTGTGTCAGTTCCAATTTTTTTTCTAACAAAGAACCTTTTGGCAAAGGAAATTCTAACATTATCTGTAAGATAGGAGGTTAGATGTTAAGGCAGTAGTGCTGAAATAAAAATGCAATAGACCGTGCACACTTTAATAAATAAGATATGGCTTACTTTTAGCAGCTACATTTTATAACAAGTTCTTTTTTCTTTCATGTTAGTTGTATCTAAGGAAAAATGCTAGAAAGAAGAATCAGCTGAACTTAAAAGCCTAGGTCTAAAGATTACCTATTCATACAATTTAAGTATCTCTTAGGACGTCTCTTATTTTTGAGATAAACTTCAAAATTTTTAGGACACACATCAGATCAAATTACAGAGAAGTGATTAGGATTGGCGAAGTGTGCATGGTGATAATGACATCAGCATACAGCTCAAGATCTGTAACGGAATCCTAACATCCAAACTTTTCAGCTATGATTCTATCTGCATTGAGTTATCTTCCCACTTATCTATTAGTAATGTCTATATTTCACAGTTGGCAGATCTAGTGGAACGTGACTTGCAATACATTGCAGCCTTAGAGAGTTTAGATAATGGAAAGCCTTACAAACTTGCTATGTGGGACATAGGTTTTGCTGCAAGTGTCCTGCGCTACTATGCTGGTTGGGCAGATAAAGTTCATGGTAACACAATTCCAGTAGGTGAGTGGCTTATTACATCAAGAATATTAATACTGCATTTGGATATTCTGAGCTATTGTGAATTATGTGAATTTGTTATGTTATTGTGAACCAGTATAAAAAGCTAATGGCAAGATTTGATCAGAAATACTTCTTGTGGAGCCTTCTGGAGTGCATGAACAATATTTCAGAAAAAGCTCCATGGTGTTTAAGCCTCTGTCTCTGATTTGGAAATGCATGTATTTAAAAACTGCTAGTAAATTAGCTGTAACAAAGAAGTAATCAAATGTATAATCCCTGTTGCAGATGGAAACTTCTTCTCATTTACAAGACTGGAACCAATAGGTGTTGTGGGACAGATAATACCTTGGAATTTTCCTTTTGTAATGGCCATATGGAAAATAGCACCTGCTCTTGCTACTGGTTGTACTGTAGTACTCAAACCTGCTGAGCAGACTCCACTAACTGCTCTTTATATGGCAGCTCTCATCAAGGAGGTATGTTAGGTTATTAGCTTGAAAAATCTGAGATTTTATGTATGCTTTCTTCCAATAGAGTAAGCAATACTTTATTTAAAAAAATTAATTTCCTTTTATGTTATGTATTCCATGTAAACCAAAGGTAAAGGAATCTTAATTATTGTACATATTAGATTAATGATGCTCTTCCCGCTTCTTGGGGTATCATAGCAGTTATTGAAATTAAAAAATAATAAACATATTTACTTTACAAACCTTCATATGGAAGAAAGCATAAAGCACTAATAACTATTGTTTAGAGATACTTCAAAGTTAATGTTTGCAGAGAAATCAGCAAGCTTCAAGATTAAATTCTATAAATTGTAGATTACATCAACATTATTATACAAGTGTAAAATATGAATTCTTGATTGGACTCTGAAAATAAAGACAGGAAATCTAAAGACATTCGTAGAGGAAAGTAAGATATTTGGGAGAATGAAACCATTAACCTCATACATGTGCTTAGGGTTTCATAAAACATTAAATTCAGTGAAATGTACTTCCTGGGCTTGTAAGCAGTGTCAATAGCTGTCACCTGATGTTTCACCTCTGATTCCTCAGGCAAAATGTTGAGTAATGGTTAACCAGTACGGACTCATTTCCTCTCAAGATGCCTCATGGAGTCACAGACAAAACATCATGTGACAGCTCAATTGGACAACAGCCTGCAAGCCCAGAAATCACATTTTACCAGTCATAATCTAAAATGAACTGCAGATCTTTAATATCAATTAAGCAAAAATATTAAACAAAATGAAATGGAAGGAACATGTTTTAAGAAAGGAACATAATAAAATAACCAGTCACGATATGCTTTACCAGCTACTAAGAGAGAGCTGTGCAACAGGATTTGCAAATGGGATAGGGATGCTGCAATGACCTTCGCGTGGGTTGGATGCTGCAATATCCGATCCTTGGCACTGGTTACGATGCTCTGGAAATTGTAGTTACCTCAGCTGCTCTCGTCTGTGCATGATGATCTTACCTTAGGTGTGGTCCTGGATAGAAAATGATGAGTATTTTGTTAAAAAAAAAGAAATAATCGCTGTGACTTTCTTTTAGAAATTTATATTTTAATTAAATTTAATAATTCACATAACTTGTTGTAGCACCAAATTAAAGTACCCTTTTGTAAGCGTCAATATTTCTTTTTAAAGAAATAATTTATTCTCCTAAATGTCTGTTTGCAAGATTACGGACTGAATAACATTTGCATCTGATCTTGATAAAGTCTGTGCAAAGAAGAACCACAAATTCAGCTAGTCCCAAGTTATTGGCCTTGTAGTTGTTATGGCAATTCAATACATTTTTATTGGTCCATGTCATATTTTCACTGAGTAGCATTTGTTACCCTATTTGGTAATATTTTAAAATTTTTTCTTTAAATCATTTCTGAACAATTTAACATTTAAACAATATTTATTTAAAATTTACAATGATATAATTATTAAAAACATTAATAATATTTGTTTTCCTTTGCTTTTATCTCTATATCTTTTATGCTATATCTTATGAATATTTCACTTTCAATTGTTCTTTTTAACCTTGTTCCCTTTTCACTATAATCTTTTAATAATTTTTAATGAACCTCTATCTAAAATAACTGCTTCAGCTGATCGATCCCAAATAAAGTGGAAAGAAGGCTTATGTATACGAGTACCTCTGAATGAGTAGAAGGTTCAATCTATGGTACAGAAGGAGTAGTGAGTTTGTGTGTGTGTGTTACTATCAAAACTTACTCAGAATCATCGGGATGGCTCAGGTGGTTTGATCTGTGGCCTGCACTTGGGAGGTCTGGCTCGATTCCTATGGCCAACCTACCTCACCCATGGAATTTTTCGGGGCTCTTCCTGGTTGCCAGGCAATGGCTGGGTAGGTTAATTACATACCTTGAATTTCCTGTCTCTCCATTTCATCTCCTTTATCAGTACATATTATCTCTCATCTGGTGTTCTCTTTCAGGGTAAAGTGTTGGTGGGAGTCTTGGCACTGCATGGCACGATGATATCTTGGTAAACACTTCCTCCTCCGATAAGACAGTCTCTGGTCTGGCTTAATGGGTCGTTTCAGGACCACATGGGTGGGATGCTGGCTGTAATGGCCTGCCGGGTAGTTCATAACTGTAAAAAAGTAGAGACCTGCTCTCTGCACTGTCTTGACTCCTTGGGTCGGCTGCCCTGTCTTCTCTCACCTCATCCTTCTTCCCAGGGATGCTCCACTTCAAGGCATAGGTATAATAGAGCAAGAGTGGTTGCAGTGCCAAATCCCCTCCGAATGATTCTATCCTACCTCAGAATCATGTTTAGTATAATTGGTAAAATAATCAATCTTATTTCATTTACAATCTTTACACATGGCTGATGTGAACTTCTCACAGAGAGTGAAGAAAGAATTTCTTTTTTTTGCATCTGTGTATGTGGTTTATACTGCACTTTATGGTTTTCAAACATGATTAAAATCTTTATACTTGAAAAATGAGGCCAGTTAGTTGTTAATATTTCAAAATATGTTCTTCAGCCATTAACAAACCATGTCTTTTGTGGTGATATTAAATTGACTATTCCAATTTATGGGGTCATATGTAAAAGAAAGAAAAACAGAAAGTTACAATTAAGAAATATACGAGGTACGTTCAAAAAGTAAGTTCTGTTTGGTAATAAAATTAAATTGTGTACAGATACAGAAAAACTATTTATTGTACAAAATTCTACAACTCTGAAACTGCTTTTCCACATAACTGCCGAAATTTTGCAGGCATTTGTCATAGTGAGGCACAAGTTTTTGTGTATTATCATGTGGTTCAAAAAACTAGGCATCTTTTCAGCTGTAAAGCATGAGGGAATGAGAAGAAATACAAAACACAGTGCAGGCATTCATAAGGAAAGGGGTAAAAAATATCAAAATGTTCATAAATCTTCTAAAAATCAGTTAACAGAGTTAAAAATATTACATCATAATGTCCAGTCTCTGTCTAATAAAATCAGTGAGCTAGAAGTTATCCTTAAAGAATGATCAGATATGCATGTGCTATGTTTTTCAGAACATTGGCTGAACGAAAACCATATTTTAAATACTAAGCTTACCAAGTTCAATCTAGCTGCACATTATTGTAGAGAAACATATAATCATGGTGGAAGTTGTATATATGTAAAAGATGGCATTAAATTTAGTATGATATGCACATCTGGTCTGTCGCATGAAAAAGATATAGAAATCTCTGCAGTCGAACTTGTTGAATATAACCTTATTGTAGCTTGTATATACAGATCTCCTAATGGTAACTTAAATATTTTTCTGAACAAACTAGAAAAGGTTCTTACTAAATTTAAACATTTAAGCAAAACACTCATTGTCTGTGGAGACTTCAGTATTGATTTTGCTAAAATCTCAAAACAAAAGAATGACTTAATTGATTTGGTAGCTACATTTAACCTAAAACCTTTAGTATATTTCCCAACCAGAAATACAAAATTCTGTGCAACCATAGTTGACCAAATTTTTACTAATGCTGTCAGTTGTACAAAAGTCACCCACTGAATATGGGATACAGTGATCATAATGCTCAGTTAATATCAATAAATATGGAAAACAGTATAAATCCAAACCTTAGAAAAACAAAATTTACCAGACAATTCAATGATTCTAATATAGACTATTTCTTGCATCTATTAAAAAGCGAAATGTGGCATGAAGTGTATGATACATCTGATACTAATGAAAAATTCGAAACTTTTCAAAAAATATTTAGGCATTATTTTGATATAGCTTTCCCACTTGTACAAATAAAAGAATCATTCTCAGGAAAATTAAATTTGTGGATTACTAAAGGAATTATAACATCTTGTGCGCACAAACAAAAATTATATAAAATTCTGCAAACAGTGACTGTCACTCCACAATTCAGTGACTATGTTAAAAATTATAAAGCCACATTGAATAAAGTTATAAAACAAGCAAAAAAGATGGCAAACGAATAATTCATCAAAAGTGCCCAGAACAAAATGAAAGCCTCATGGAAAGTAATACACAATGAAATAAAGCCCAGTAAGAATGTAGATAATTTAGTACTGCAGAAGCATTCAACATTAATAACAAACCCAAAGTTAATAGCAGAGACTTTTAATGATCACTTCATAAATCTTGCTAAAAATATTGTTTCACAAAAGAACTCCACAATGGGTACTTCAGTTAAAACAAATAGAGTAAATATATGTGAATCAACAATGTTCTTGTGCCCTACTGATTTCGAGGAAATCGTTTCAGTAATATCCAAATTTAAATCCAAGTACTCTTCAGGTATTGATAACGTTCCTGATTTTTTGCTAAAGAAATGTTGTATCCTTATTGCACACCCGTTAGCAGACGTATGCAATAGCTCACTTGAACAGCAGTGTTTCCAGAAGCTTTAAAAACTGCTAAAGTAAAGCTGCTATACAAAAAAGGAGATAAAACCGATTTACTAAATTACAGGCCAATTTCACTCTTATCCAGCTTCTCTAAAGTACTGGAAAAGATATTCTATAAAAGACTTATAGCATTTATAGAGATGAATGACTTAATATCTAAAACTCAGCATGGGTTTTGTAAACAAAAGTCAACAGAAACTGCACTTTTTGATTTTGTAAACAGTGTAATAAATACTTTAGATAACAAAGACATTTGATGTACTAAACCACAATTTACTATTCCAAAAATTAGAACATTTGGGTATTAGAGGGCATGCATTGGAATGGATCAAATCATATCTAAAGGACAGGAAGCAAATAGTAGAAATTTCTCATACAGAAAAAGACAGCATTAAAGAATACCGATCAGACACAAAATACATTAAGTTTGGTGTACCACAAGGTTCTATTTTAGGTCCTATTCTTTTCTTATTGTTTGTAAATGATTTACAATCAAATATTACAGCTAAAACAATAGTTCAATATGCGGATGATACAAATATATTAATTGAAAGCAATGCACTTGAAGAGCTACAAATCTTATCAAGCAGAATGTTCAGTAATATTTCTAAATGGTTCAGCAATAATAATTTAATTGTAAACTTGGATAAGACACATGTAAATCATTTTCAGTTTTCTCAGAATAAGTCTCTTGTACAATCACAATTAATATGTAATAATCAAGTAATTAAGTATGTAGGCTAAATTTCTTGGTCTTTGGATACAGAGTAACCTAAAGTGGGAGACACATGTTGATCATCTAATTAAAAAACTGAGTACAATTTGTTATAATTTCAGACAACTGATAAACATAGTTCACATAAAAACTCTCGGAAGTGTGTATTTTGCATGTGCTCACTCCATTTTAAAATATGGCATAACATTATGGGGTAACTCACCACATTGTAAATCATAATTCATAATGCAAAAACGGATTCTAAGAATACTTGGAGGAGTTAAATCAACATCTACGTGCAGACCATTATTTAAAAAATTTAAAATCTTACCTCTCCCATGTATTTTCATTTTTGAAATTTTAAAATTTACAAAGACAAACTTAATGAAAGGAAATGGCCACTGTACCTTTAATGACACAGTTCATAATCATAATACTAGACAGAGAATGGACATTCATGTGAATAGAAGTAACACAAGGGCTCATCAAAACAGTGTAATAAACCTAGGAATCACTTTTTTTAATAAACTGCCTATAGCCAATAAAACCACTTGCAATTTTTCAGCATTTAAAAATTCAGTTTTGGCATACTTGCTAGACCACTGTTTTTATTCTGTTAGTGAATTTATGGAAAGTTTATAATATTGTTACATTTCTGAATTAATTGTGTATATTATAAAATTTCTTGAGATATCTTTATAAAACATTATTTTGTACAAACACTGACTTGTCCTTATTGGATGTGACTTGTTAATTTACAAGTATAGTTAATTGCACTTTAAATTCACAATTTGACGTGTCTTATATCATAGTACTCATGTACAATGTATGATTCACAAGATGAATAAATTATCTATCTATCTATACCTTCTTCATAGAAGTTTGCCGCCTGTGTCTTCAAACAGTTGGAAACATTTTCTTTCAGCTCTTCATCATTTTTGAAGTGTTGACCGCCAAGGAAAGATTTGAGATGCAAAAACAGATGAAAGTCGCTAGGAGCGAGGTCAGGGCTGTACGGCAGGTGGTCAAACTCGTCCCAACCAAATCCCTGTAGGATGTTTTTTGTCGCATTTGCAGTGTGTGGTTGTGCATTGTCGTGAAGAAACACAACACCTTTTGACATTGCAAATTTGCTGATAAATTTCAGTTGGTTTCACTTTCCTAGCATTCAGAAAACGAATCACAAATCTGATTTCACAAGCAGCAGGATTTTCAATCAACACTGACATTGTAAACAAGCACAACAAAGCGTACGTGGCTGACAGTGATTTCACAATGGCGCACATTTCTTCTCCTTGATAGAGAGCATCTACCGCGCATGTGTGGAACTTCGATCGCAGCGCTGCAGCAGAGATAAATTGAAACAGAACTTACTTTTTGGACACTCCTTCTATTTTCTCTAGAATGGGTATTTTCATTTGCAAATAAGGCACTCAACAATTTTATAAGACATGTTTTTCAAAATTTGCTTCAGGTTGGAATTCCCACTGGAGTTGTGAATATTCTTCCTGGATATGGACCTACTGCAGGTGCTGCAATCTCATCTCATCCTGAAATCTCCAAAGTGGCTTTTACTGGTTCTACAGAGGTACTTAAGCAATTAACTTTCAGAATAATAAAGCTTGGTGCTTAAAATTATTGATGAAATCATTAATGCTGCCTTATTGTGAAACAGGTTGGTCGCATCATTATGGAGGCTGCAGCTAAGTCAAATCTAAAGAAAGTGTCACTCGAGCTTGGAGGAAAAAGTCCACTTCTTGTATGGGCAGATGCAAATGGTAATTTATACAATTATTCCGAGTTTTTAACTTTTTAGCTATTAAAATTAGATATTTTGGTGTCAGCAAAGAAGAAACTAATTTTATTTATAAAAATAAGCATTCTTTATCCCAATCGGAGAACAATAATTCTTTTATAATTTGGAAGTTTGTTGACCATGAGGGACACGATGCTAATATTGAACACAAGTTTTAATAATATCTAAATTTAATAAGTTACTGAAAACTATTTATATTGCTTGGCATAGGAAAATGGACGTTTTGATCTGTTAAAAACTTTTAGCATGGCTTCCTCACCTATGGAAACAAAGCCATTTGGTGTCATCTGAACAAAAAAGATAAAAGGTTTTCTTTGAAATTTTGAACATGAACACTACAAAATTTGATCATTGAATATTCTCAACCTACTCTCCAGTACATTTTGTAAGTTAATATAAGACCTTAAAAATGCACTTGAATATTTTATTTGGATTGTTTATGAAGAAACTAAGTATTAATATGAGTTTATTATATATATATTTTTTTTATGCCTCCCTTCCTCACCAATGCTGGTGATAGGAGTCACTTGGGTTCCCTCAGATTGAGGGAGCCGAAACATATTGACCTGATAGATGAGATCAGGGTTGGAGGGTCAGCCCAACGCCTGGGATGAATAAATGATGGAGCAATTGGTGGAATGATGGTGGGGGAAATCGGAGGACCCGGAAGAATCCCACCCCAGCGCCATGTTGTCTACCACAAATCCCACTTTGCGGTCACCTGGGATCGAACCCAGACTGCCTAGGTGAGAGCCAAGCGATCTAAACACTCAGCCATGTTTATTATATTTAAATGTATTGATTATTATTTAAGTTCTATACAAGTTATTTATTAGAGAGCATACTTATGCATATTAATGTCTGGAAAAATGATCTCAAAATTACATTATAACAAAATATGGAGAAGTTCCATGGTCTACATTATTAACTAGTAAACAAAATAGGAAAGTTTATTGCATGACAACAGCAGTTGTGTAGAAACATTTTCTGCGGTAGCCATTACAGTTTTTCAACTCAGGCAGACTTATTTGGACATCATCATATGTGTGTATATATGCTGAGGTCAGCTTTAAGAGTCATTTAATTTAAAAAGTCAACATATTTTAAAAGTTTGTGAATTATTTCTTTTTGAGAGCATCTTTTTTCATATTCATTAATATTTACTACACTCTTTTCCTCCCCTTTTCAGTGTAGTTATATTATCCTTTCCATCAAAATCTCTTCAAGAGAAAATTACAACAAATTAAAAAGACTAATTTTGATATGACTTTGAGTATTATGATTTTACAGAGTTAATAAAATAAAAGTTGATAAAAGGCCATAACAGCTCTGCTAAATGATATTGTCACCTGATCGTACAACAAGATCAGCTGGCAGGAGAGGGGGCAGATGGCAGCGAGGCCACGCCTACTCGTGTGACGAATGGTGCTGGCTGTGGGAGTGGAGAGAGAGGGAAGCTGAGAAATGTCAGAACTGGTCTGTGCCTTTGTGAGGGACCGTAACTCTCCTGAGCAGTTGGGAAAATTCCAGTACCTATGGCGAACGGATATAAGGGGTGCCTGTTTGAGATGAGAGTTAGTTCTTGGCGAGCAGCCGTGAAGAGCGCAGTGCTAGTGAACGGACTGGATGTGTCCGTGTCTGCATACGTAACATCACAGGAGTACGAAGCGTATTTCTACGGGAATAATGAATGATCTGAATTTCGGCAAGTTGGACTTTTAATTCTATGAACCCACAAAGTCACAATATGTACCTACACAACTTTTTGTCACTATCAAAGCAGTATAATATGTACTATAATATGTAGAAAGAAAACCAATTACTTTGACCTACACACGGCTAATGTGAAAGAATAATTAATTTTCATTAATTGACCTAATAGTGGTTGAACTATACTTACATACATGTTGTGAGTTGCAATTAAAGTAGTTTTCTCATGTGTATATAAGAATTCCTAATGGTTTACCTGGTAAAATGCAAGTCAGTTGGAGAATTTAATGTCATACTAGCACATGGGCAATTTCAGCTCAATGGTTAAGAGCAACTGGATGGAGACTGGGAGAATCGTGGTTCAAATTCTGGATATAGCATTGAATTTTTCAGTCTGACTCTACCTTTCCAAACTTTGACCTACTCGTGGCTAATGTGAAAGAATAATTAATTTCCATGAATTGATCTAATATTGGTTGGACTGTAAGCTGGGGACTTAAAGTACTCATTTGTAAGTCATCATTAAGGCAACTGTCTCATGTATATATGAGAATGTCTAGTGGTTTACCGGGTAAAATGCAAGTCAGTTGGAAAATCTAATGTCATACTGGCATAATGGTACTCAATGGTTAAGAGTAGCTGGATGCAGATTGGAAGATCAGTGGTTCAAATCCTGGCTATAGCATTGAATTTTTCAGTCTGACTACCTTTCCAAAGCAAAACTTTCTTATATGAGGTTATTAAAACATTTTGTATATCTATTTTGATGTTTATTAGCCAAATTGCTTTTTCTTTCTCTTTTTTTAATTTATGCCCTCCAATGTTTAGCCACATTGGACAGTGAATGAAATAGGTGAAATGATGCTCAAATCACACAGGGTTCATTAAGAGTTACCAAACATTCATCTTTCAGGAAAACGGAAGACCCTAAAGAAAACGTTATCCAGATAACTCACCCTGATTATGATTTGAGCTCGGGACCTCTTGAACATGAGGCAGATATGCTACCACCTACACTATTGATGCAGGCTAACCAGATTTGATTCTCATTTGTTTTGCTAATCCTCTGATTTCTTAGTTGCTAAATTGTAACCATTTATCTATATCTGTATATAGTTTGGAATGAAGTGTCAGCAGCATTTCTATTATTTATGCATCTTCTGTAGAGTAATAACTATTTTCTACTCTATGCCTAAATTTCAACAAAAATTACAGCTCCTTCGCCAGTATGTTCTTTTGTAATGTCAATATGTTCATATTTTCGCACACAGGCTTTGTAAATGCTATTTACTCTTATAATAATTTACGAATTGAGACTAAAAGATGATTTATATGCTACATCCATCAGAGAAAATAAAACTTTTCAATGGTGAAAGAATTAGAAAATGGTGTGACTTTTCAGATTACCCTCCATATAAATATGTATGTATAAATTTTCTCGCTTTATAATATAAAAATACATGCTTAATTGTTCTTTAGGTACACTCAAAGTTGATTATAAATAGCATTACATGATTGCACTGTCTCCTCCATTTGTTATTGCAGAAGAATTTATAAGAGAATATGCAAATTTCTTATAGAGATTGTAAACATTTGCATGTTTATAGAACTTTTTATTTGTTTTGATGTATACCATTTCCTCTCCAAAGGGTAAACTTCTCCCCTGCTCCCTCTGTGCATTCTGTGGATGTTTGCTATGAAGTGCTTAGGAAAGGCTATGATGACAATTTATGAAGTTTTCAATTAAAAATAGCATTTCTTCTTTTTTTAATACGTTTTATTTCCTTTTTGAATTCAGTTGGTTTTAATTCTTTCTTTAGTTAGGTAGATACCTGAATGTCTAAGATGCTTGCAGTAAAGGACAAGCAAACCAGCAATAAGAGCTTACATTAAGTACTAAAACCCTCAAATGACTGTTTCATACCATTTTTGCTGTTTGTAGTGGATGAAGCTGTTGAACTGGCCCATCAAGCTGTTTTTTTCAACCAAGGACAAGTTTGTTCTGCTGGTTCACGTACTTTTGTGCATGAATCCATTTATGAAGAATTTGTGCAGAAATCCAAAGAGAGAGCCCTCAAAAGGAAAGTGGGTGACCCTTTTGATGAAAATGTAGAACAGGGACCTCAGGTAAATGTATTTCTTAAGTTGCTATTATCAGTCTAGATGCAGAGTTTATTTCACATTTTCATGAAGATAGAAATGTAAATAAAACCATACTTCAACCACAAAATAATTTGAATATTTATAAATAAAAGCATTGTTAATAGTGAAGCTAATTTCATGTATAAAGACTAAAATTGAGTCATACCTTTTAAAACTTGTAACTTCACTCACGTGAGTGAAGTTACAAGTTTTAATAGGTATGACTCAATTTTAGTCTTTATACATGAAATTAGCTTCACTATTAACAATGCTTTTATTTATAAATATTCAAATTATTTTGTGGTTGAAGTGAGTGAAGTTACAAGTTTTAATAGGTATGACTCAATTTTAGTCTTTATACACAAAATAATGACCACTGAATATATTCAAAATGTTACAATCAGCAGAACAAATATGAAAATATTATATAAAGGGATAAGAGTGCTTTCCTTTCTTGGGGTAATTTTTTATGAGAAAATGAACAGTTTATATGTGCTTGAGTTTATTATTGCAGGTATGGCTTCTTGATTCCTGGCTTCCAATTCTCCCACACAATCCTTTCCTCTATATCTTCCTTAAATTGTATTTTTTTTCCAAGACTTCCAAAGTCATCCTCCATTTGGGCTTTAATTCCCTTACTGCGTGACCAATCCAATTCACTGCATTTAAGGACAAAATCTTACCATGCAAGAGCAAATGTATTTTCAGCTTCTTCAACACTCAAAATAAGAGATTACATCAAATATCGCTTGTAATTGAACTTGAATGTACAAATAACTCCCTGATCCAAGGGTTGTGTGATGCTGGTTGAACTGAGCAGTAACCAAGCCAATTTCATGTTTAATAACTTGATGTTGGGATGCATGTTGAATTGTTTAGAAAAAGGAACACTTTGCAATTTAATTTTTTTATTTTGGCATTGAAAGAGCCCAGTCATACTTCACTGTCTTGGTCATTTTACTGCTTTGCCAGGTGCCAGGAACCTTGCTGATCTCTTAAGAGAGTTTGCTGCTTTTGCAGTAATCATTGGCTTTTCCATTTCTTCCATCAATTTCTGCATAGTAGTACAGTGAGTTTTTCTTTGACATTTTTCTGCCAGCACACTTTTTACTTCAATTGCAAGAGATTTTGAAGGTATTGTGCACTAAAACAGTCCCATTACATTGACTTTGAACACATGTTTAGGATTATAATCCACAATTAGATGATGCAGTTTTGTTTTCCGTTTCCTACACATTCTTAGCTTTTGAAGCTGTTAGTCATCCTGTAGATGCATTAAACTCCACATTTCCTACCTCTTTAGACACTTCTAGGGCCTCACTCTGTAACATGGGTCTGCACAAAGTCAAACGTTTTGCTAAGCACTTAGAAACCATTTCCACACTATCTCATTAATTTTATCATTTCCCATCTCCTTTGGCTTTGTTTTTCATTTGTCCATTCCCTTTCATTCACTCATCCCTTATCTTTTCCTTGTTCTTTAAGGTTTCATAAATTGCATTTTATTGCATTTGAAACGCAACATATTTCAGGAACAGCTAATCTTTCTCACTCACCTCAATGAAGTTCATCTTTACATTGGGTGTTAGCGAGATATATTTTTTTTTTGCTGGACATGTCACTAAAAGTGATACAAATCAACTGAAACAGATGGCTGGCAGAAAATATAAAACAATGCAAATGCCCATTTCTTCAGGGTTTTTGATCCCGTGCAAGATCCCATTTCAGTAAGGCAATGTGCTAAGTAGCGAGCTAATGAATGATGTAATGCAGTAGCCTGTATATACATGCTGTTTTTCCACATTAAACAATTAATTACTAATTAATTTTAAAATGTTCATTCTGTTTCTGCATTAAGAAGTTTTATTTTATGCAAAAAAAAAAAAAAAAAAAAAAAAAAAAAACTGACCATTCACTTGTACCTACAAGGAAATACGGAATTTCTAAAAACTTTTATCTCGATTAACATGAAGTAGATAGAAGAGTAAGCATTTGTAAGAATAGTTTGTGTAACAGTAGAGAAAGTCATTTGAGTGCGATACTTAGATTTTTTAAGTTTAATGTATTTAAACCATATAAGGTTATAGCAAATGAATGAAATTGGTGCATTTAAGATTAAAGGAGCACATGATCCACAAGCGGAGTTCTTGGTATAAGAGAAAATCTTGTTCAAAAACACCCTCTAAGCAATATTTGAAATTAGCACTTCCAGATATGAGACAGATCCACTATTTTTGTTGTAATTTACGTCCTCCAACATTTAGTGTTATCGGACGATGAATGCAATGGGTGAAATGATGCTCATATGAGCCCAGGGTCCATGGAGCTTAGAGTTACCCAACATTCTTCTTTCAGGATAAGGGAAAACCCCGAAAAAACCTTATCCAGGTAACTCACCCTGACCGAGATTCATACTCGGGACCTCTGGAATGTGAGGCAGACACGCAATCATCTACGCTACCGAGGCGGGCAGAGATCCACTATCCTTATACCATAGAGACAGAATGAATGAATAATGAAAATTGAAGAGTGATTTTGCATGCTGTATGGTAGTATGATTAAGGTAAACAGTATATATCTATTGAATTACAATCAAATGGACCACAAGAATGTATGTGCTCTTAATAACTGCTTTCTACTGTTTTTGATTACTTCATGATAAAATTCACATACACCTGAATTATACATTTTTTTTTCTTAACAAAAGTTCATTAAGTATGAGAACATAATATTTACACATGTTTTATTGCACTCCCATCCTTCCACACAGTAATGATATTCTAACCATTGTCTTGTACCATCCTTTGTAAATGTGCTGCAAGCTGCACACTGACATTTTTACACAAATGGTTTAATATTGCATGGCATTGCATAGGATTATTCACAACTCCAGAATCAACAAAGAGGATAACAGGAGTTTTGTTCCTATCTTTCATTTTTCACTAGAAAGCTTTTTTTGGTCATTAAATTAATTTGAATATTGAAAATTTGAATCCGATGTCAGTCTCCAGTTTTCTTTCATCATTGTCTTTCATCTAGTGTGAAAGACAATAAATAACATACATACTAAAAGTTTCAAAAGTCAATAACAACATGATATTTCTCACAGGTGGATGATGAGATGTACCAGAAAGTGTTAGGTCTCATTGAGTCTGGCAAGCAAGAAGGAGCAACTCTGGTATGTGGTGGTGAAAAGCTGGATGAAAATGGAGGTTACTTCATAAAGCCTACTGTCTTTTCTAATGTCACTGATGACATGACTATAGCAAAGCAAGAAGTGAGTATGCAACTCTATCACAGATTACTGACATTAGCAAAGGACTTGGGAATTTAGAATATTAAGCTACATATAAATAAATCTCAAGCACATTTCTAATTTACAGGAGTGTCTACTATTTTCGACCAACCATGGCAGTGTTGTTAATAATTTGATTTCAGATTATATTTTCATTAGTTTTGTTTTCAGATGATCTGGTTGTAGCTGTACATCTATTTGAAACTGGCTATTAATATTTTTTTACTTAGCAGGGAACGATACCTGTAACTTATTTAATTTTATTACTGAAACATCCCAAACTCCGTTAGAGTTTTCTTTTTCTCTTTTTTCACTTGAACATCTAAGCTAATGTACATTTTACAATATTTATGGATTTCACCATTCTTTTTCTTTTCTTGCACTGACATGAAAAGAATATGGAATTTCAAACCCACCATATAGTGACCCATTTTTTAAAATATTTTTCTATTGTCTCATTCTCTTGTCCCCCTAGTGTCTACAGGAAAGTATGCATATTTTCATATTTATTATATACATCTTCATATATTTATTATATTTATCTGATTTACATGAAGTAGAAATTACAATAAGCTTTTATATGAATGGTCTGTAGAACAGATACACAAATAAATAATAATAGGTACCAGCGACAGCTGGTGGCCAACAATTCTGGGAGATGCAAAACATTTTTATTTTTATTAAATTACAGATGAGTCGTATTTATTACACATCAGCTTCACTTACGTACCTTGGATCAAAGATCCACGGAGATCTGTGGTTCAAATCCTGGCCACAGCATTGAATTTTTCAGGTTGCCTCTATTCAAAATCTTAGCCTATATGTGGCTAGTATGACGAAATGATTAATTTCCATCAATTAACTTAAATAATAAGAGTTAAATGATGAAGCCTGGGACCTTGCAGTAGTAAGTCGCCACAAACGGCGTATCTCAAATACGAGAGCCCTTAGTGGTTTACCGGGAAATTATATGAGTCAATTGGAGAATTTAATGTCATGACAGCAAGTTGGCCATGGTAGCTCAATGGAGAAGAGCGACTGGACGGAAACCAGGAGATCCGTAGTTCAAATCCCAGCCAAGGCATTGAATTTTTCAGATTGACTCTATTCATGCATCATATGGCCTTGTTTTTAGCATTTCTAGGACTTATAGAAATTAATGATGTAGAATATTTCAAGGCTAATTTGGTGTTAAACAATTAAAGATGCTTCTGGGAATAGTTGCACTTTGTCAAATAACATTGAATTTGGGGCTAGCATCAACAGCTGGTCTAATAGTGATGCAGCTTGTTACTATATCTATACACATATCAATACATTATATTAGGTAGATAGTAACTTTTCAGATAAAATACTTTTCAAAGAAACTTTTGCATGTTTAAATCAAATCTCAATATAACACATAGGGAATGGGTGTCAAACATATGGTTAAAATCTGGGTCATTCTATTCTTAGATTACTTAAATCATCCTGAAAGTAAGAGTATTAGTAGCATGTTCTATCATTTTATCACCCATTTTCTGCTATGGAAACTTTAGAAGTCAGCCAAAAGGTATACTAAGCTGCATCTAACTTTGAAGCTTGGAAAAACTAAAAGAAACCCTAGTTAGGTTGGTTGAAATAAAGACTTAAATGTGGTCTTAGCATTCCTGTTGAACCATCTCAACTTGAGATTAATGTGTCTTTCTGCTCTATACTTCCCCATGTTTTTTTTTTCTCCTTTGCTGTTTCCTTTTTTAATAATGTATTCTAACCAGAGATGTCAGATGATGAATGAAATTACAAATGAATGAGCAATGGAGAGCGTAAGCTTAATGCACTAATACACTAAACTTTCGCTAATCCGGCCATTCCTTGCAGATATGGGTGCTGATTATCAGAAGTGCCGGATTATTGATTTGTTAATGTTTGGCTATACATTTTACTTTATTAATGGAAAGATACATTAATGTTTATACAAAACTTACATATTTGGTATGCACATACAGTATCACTCACTATGAAACATATCCCGAATGTTTAGTTGCCGTAGTGATGATATGCGATGGCAGTATGCTTTATCATGCAACCACTTTACAGCTTATCCAAAATTTTGAGTTTGTGTTTAACATGTTTCCTTTTAACACATCTAGTTGAACGAGTTTCCTTTAGAAGCCATTGCTGAACACTAAAGAAAGCCACAAATTCAATAACCAAAGCAACAATAGTATATAAGAATAAAATCATTGACATTGTTGTATGTCATTTCTACTTATAACTTGACGCGAGCTACAAGATGCCAGATGTGGGCCGGATTACTGAGAGGCCAGACCACTGAGGGGCGCATTAGCAAGAGTTTAGTGTATTTTGTTTTATCAGCCATTTTTATCTGCTAAGAAAGCTAGGGAAACACAAGTTATTAATGTTTCTTGGCTGGAATTTAATGATCATTACTATGCAAGGCTCCTTTTTTACTTTCTAAACTACTTACCTTAAGCAGAAGAAGAACTGTATTCTACCCCAAAAATTTCTTATAAATATTTCTGAGAGACCTCAGAGGAGGAGGTGGAGGAATAGAAAGTTTTACTAAAAGATGGGACCCCACATTTTATAATTCTCATTTCAGAATGTTCATTATAAAGTGTATTAGTCTTTGCATCTAAAAATTGTAATTCCACTATCTGTTTCCTGTCTTTTAAATACGAGGCAAACCAGTTGTTTACAGTCCCTCTGATGCCATATGAATTTAATTTGTATAATAATATATCATGATTGATCAGGTCAAAATCTTTAGACAAATCTAAACATAGCCCAATACAAAGTTTACTTTTACTATCCATATTTTAGAAATTGCATAATAGCAGTATCAGTCGATCAGTTAGGGCAGTTTATTTTAATTATCAAGAAGCAGACAGATGAATAAGCTTTATTTAAGAATAATTTTTAAGAGTGAATAGAAAAGGTCATATGCATAATCATAAGTACACATAATTGTTAGCACGTTTTCCTCTGCTTGTTTTTCAACAAGTGAATAGAAATGTGAAATTGTTTCAGATCTTTGGACCAGTTCAGAGCATTCTGAAATTCAAAACAATGGAGGAAGTAATAGAAAGAGCCAATAACACCAATTATGGTCTAGCAGCTGGTATCATCACAAAAGATATCAATGTTGCTCTTGAATTTGCTCAGTCTGTAGAAGCTGGAACTGTCTGGTGAGTAATAGCATAAGCCATTTATCCCTCTGTTTCAAAGCCATAAGTTTCTGAGGTATTCATTCAAATTTAAATGTGAATGAATTTTATCTATCTGCACAATATTATTTCAGAATTGTTTTTTCTATGCTATTAAAATATTTACCTCATTCTTTACAGGGTGAATAACTACAACATAGTTTTCCCTTCAACACCATTTGGAGGTTACAAAGAATCAGGAATTGGCAGGGAGATGTAAGTAGCACATGAGAAATGTGGGTTGTAGACTAATTCTAAATTGTGTAAGCTTCAGACAGGAATTCAATCAATCTGACAGTTTCTGACACTGTCAAAGGAATTACATACTTAAAATGTGTTGTGTTTAACGCCCGCTTTTACTACATACGGCACCGCCTGACACTGATGATGCATGAGATGAAGATGGAGCACCGGTGGAATGAGATGGCGGGGGAAACCGGAGGTCCCGGAGAAAACCCGCCCCAACGCCGTGTTGTCCACCACAAATCTCACTTTGCGGTCACCTGGGATCGAACCCGGGCCGTCTTGGTGAGAGCCAAGCGGTCTAACCACTGAGTCACGGCGTGGCCTGAACATACTTAAAGCATACATAAATAGTTAAAAAACACATACATGAAAAATACAAATTTAAAATAGTATCTACATTATTACACAGCATTATTGTTACTCGTCTTCTATTTAAAACTTCTTAAACTTTCCATCTTTGCTGAAATAGATGCAATTTGCAACTAAAAAAAATAGTCATTTATGAGAAATGTTTCTTACTGAAAGAAATTTATGAATTAATATAATTTTATATATTTAATTTCAAATAATTCCAATTAAATATAATACTTAAATAAAAATAAACTTTTCACTAATTTTATCTCTCAACCCACATTAGCCCAGGATTAGAATGAACATACTATCAGTAATATGATGTAATGCAGGACATGAAAGAAATGCTGAGGACTATTTGGGATGTAACTAAACAGCATATAATTATTTCTGATTGATAGTTCTAACATTCAACAACTTTTTTTAATTTATGTCCTCCAACGTTAAGTCATATCGGACGATAATGAAATGGGTGAAATGATGCTCAAATGAGTCTGGGGTCCATGGAGCTTAGAGCTACCTGACATCCGTCTTACAGGCTAAGGGAAAACCCTAGAAAAAACCTTATCCAGGTAACTCACCCTAACGGAGATTCAAACTCGGGACCTCTTGAACGTGAGGCAGACACGCTACCATCTACGCTACCGAGGTGGGCCCAACGAAAATGGTTGATGTGATTTCCCGAAGTTTATTTAAAAGCTAGTGCCCAATTCACAGTTTTAGGTTTGACTCGGATCACTTCTGTTTGCTGTGAATTAAAAACAAATGCAGGAAAAAAAAAGGATAAAATTGCAAAAGTTTTTATAGAATAATATAGAAAGATCTCACTCCATGCCAAATGATTCAAATTAATTATGTGAAAGTGGAACTTAACAGAAAGGAGAAAACTATGTTCAAGAGGTCCCGAGTTGTAATCTCGGACAGGGTGAGTTATTTTGATAGTTTTTTCTGGGGTTTTCCATTATTCTGAAAGATGAATGAAAGGTAACTGTAAGCTCTGTAGACCCTGGGCTCATTTGAACATAATATGACTTAACATTGGAGGACGTAAATTTAAAAAAAAAAAGAAAAAAAAAAAAAAGAAAAAAAAACTCTAAGTTTCTTTAATTCATGCTGAGTCAATCCTAAATAGCCCCACTTATAAGCTTACACTTCTAAGTTCAAGTTCCTGAAAATCTTAGCTTTGCTTTCTCTACTTTGCATACCTGTGTTAGACTAGAGGAAGTAATGTATTTCAAACAAAAATTTAATATTTAAATTAAATACACCTTTGGAGGTCTTGTTTGGTTACAGAAATGGTTTCCATGCAATGCTAATGCCAATCTTACTATACAAAAGTAAAATACAAAGTTTTGCAATAACTATTGTAAAGTTTGTCCTAACTCATAATGATGCTACCATTAAAATTAACTATAAGTAGAACTGTTTCAACAAATCTCAGAGAGAAATAAAATTTGTTCCTTAAATAGGGGTTTCTCTTAAAAGGAGATTAGCATAAGGTTGAGCATTCAGTTGCCAAAAATAATATCCAAATCATGTTTTTTGTATTTTAAAAGCAAAACTTACTATAATACGTAAAAACTGAAGCTAATAATATGAAAGCAATATAAATACTATAATAATATACAAAAATTGTAACAAAGTTTACAAATCTTATCAAATTATAAATTCCTCATGGTATTCAGGAATAGTTTTGCAAAAAGATCATTCACATCATCAGCAAACAAGGTTGCTTATTTTGTCATTGTTACTGCCGTTAGGTGACAGATTATATCTGTATCTATTACCAACATCTCAAAGTAAAACAAATTTATTGACAGAATCAATTGGCAGAATTTCAAAATTCATTCATGCAATTTCCATTTTTTAAGATAAAGATTTTCTCCCAAACCATTAAATCCATCAGCCCATTTAATTGCTTTAATAATTAATTTAACTTCTGGATTTATTTCATGGTTAAATGAACAAAAATGATCAGCCACAACTGATTTTACCAGTCTGTTTGCACCTAACATTTCTAAAATGTTCCTTCATTCTGGTTTCTAAATTACGTTTGGTTCTTCCAATGTAAACCTGATCGCAATCTAAACAGTTAAATTCATAAATGCCAGATTTTTATTATTGGAAATTTTTTCGTTTAGAAAAAAGTTAGTACATTTGTTTTATATTATGTTTATTTTGAGGAACCAAAATTGTACCAAATTCTTTAAAATGGTTTGAAACTTTTTATTAAACTACTTAATAAGTTGTATAAATTGTAGTCTTGAGTATGTAAGTAAACAAGGAGAATTTTGTAACCAGAAGGAAAGAACATTTTAGTTGCATCACTAACAAGTGGAAAAATCGGTTGTGACAAACCACAACATAAGTTCTAAAGTTATTTTATTAAGCAACATCAGTATGTCTGCTGAACTAAAATATCACACTATGATTGGTGAGAAATTATCTTGTGATTCGCACTTGTAGGATGTGTTATTAGCTGACAGAATCTCAGCAAGTTGCTGGCCAGTAAAGTATTAAGAAAGCATCACTATCAGAGGCACGACGCCATCAGTACTGCAACAGATACAGGTTCATTGGAAATTTACACAGATTTTTGTGTGCATGTAATGATCTGATTCTGTTTATAAGTACATCATTTAGTGAAGTGTTCACAGTGTTACACACATTGATTCTGTAGGGATTTAATCATCATAAGTGTTATATTCAGGACATTACTGTCTTTTATATCTCGCAGTTGTTATTGCTGCAACAAATGGACAGTGAGTAAATATGACACAAACAGGCACATATTTAGAAGTTAATTTCCGGGGGGGGGGGGGGGGGGTTAAAAATTCTATGTTGAATTATTTACTTTCAATAATTAATCAGGAATGTGTTTTTATCATGTTAGTAAAAAATAAAAACAAATGTGTTATGTTACGTTCACATGACTTTCTCCAAGCTTCTACAAATTGTTCTTAGAAAAGTTTGTTGTTGTCTTCTTTCGTTGGTAAAGTGATATAAGCAATAATCAGATATTTAAAAAGCGAACCCTGATTGATACATTTGAAGTATTAGTTCTCCTTGAATGAAAAAGGGAACAGGAACTTAGAAGTTAAAAATTACATACCTTTAAGTATCTGAAAATTCTGATCATCAACAAATAATATATCGGAATTGGTTAACTTTGCAATACATTATTGTAATTGACATTATTTGTGTATTTTAAGGAGTTCTACAGCTGCTGTGTAGTAACTTCATTTATCTCTTAGGTTTAGAATAGTTATAAAGACTTCATTTCCAGTAAAACAAACTTCAGAGCTTATCCTCAGAAAATTCATAACAGGCATTTTCTTTATGTGGTGTTTTAATTAAAATTATTGAAGCCATTTTTGAATGATTTTCTTGAAAGTTTTAGTTTCGTATCCTTGAAAGATAAAATTAAAATCTACATTTGGTATCCCTCCAATATTTGGGTTCTGTAATATGCTATTAGCAGACACAAAAACTTACACACTAGTCCTCAAAACTTGCATTCCTGGTGAGATCTTGATATCAAATTTTTAAATGGAATATAACACGTTTGTGTTTACTAAGCATGTGGTAGAGGCACTAAATGTTTGATGCCGTACACTGACATGAGTCTCTCTGGTTCTCACAGTTTCACTATTCATATAAAGCTCGATTGCTCTATTCTGTGTCATCATCGGACAAACTGTTTGGTTATAAATGATTTCAACTGTAGCCTGCCTCCATAATGTGGTGGTAGCATGTCTGACTCCCTGTGAAAAGGTAGTGGCCAACCTTGCCGCATGAGGGGAAGGAGGGTTTACCTCCACCCACTGTCTGCGAAGATACAACATAATGTTCCGTTGTGTAAAGCGAGCGAATGAAGGGGAAATGCTTTCATGATCAGGTGGAGTGAAGTGACAAAGTCCAACCTATGTTCATATTAGTGAAAGTTGAGCATCGCGGAAGCGAGTTCCAATCGAGATTAAGATAAGTTTCCTGAATAGGTTTTATACAGGGCTTTCCATTATCTTAAGAAGACAAATGTAAGTTCTAGTGGCCCTGGACACCCATTTCATTTGCTGCCCAATATGATTATCCGGTTAAAGGATAGTAATTCTGAGCCTGTCAAATGCACATTTAACTTTTTACATAGCATGAGATATTTTGAAAAAAGCTGATACAAGGAAAGTAGAATTGCGAGAGTTGCATATTTTATGAGCTCCACGTTCTCTTGTAACCTGATGTTTTTATCTATGACACCATGGTTTCTTAGTTGAATAATCACTGAAATTAAACACAGGTGTTTATCGCCTATTCCCAGAAAATTCAAGATTGTTGTGTCTCAAACATGCAGCATTTTAATTGGAATCATTAGACATGTTTTTGAGAACATAAAAAATTTACGAAAGTTCTTCCATCCAAAGGATGGTTTGGAGTGGGGAAAATGTTTGAAAATCTTTGTGTCACATCTTTGAAACATCCAAAATGTAAATACCTCTGCAATTTTTCGTTTTTGAAATATGCTGTTTCATTAATGCAATTGTACTTCTATAGGTGTATCTGGGGTCAAAACTCAGTACAGTATAACTATGTAGGTGCAATACAATACTTGCTTACTATATAGAGGATAATAAATCTATTGACAGGTTCACAAAATTATAAAAATAGCAAATATGACTCCAGCCAAAATATACACATAACATACTGCAACAATTACTAAAAGTTTCCTAGACACGCAAGATAATATATTAGTAACATTAAAAAGGTCTAACTTGAAAACTCATCACAAAGAGCTGGGAAACTGTTGAAGTGAAGCCTTGTCCATGGTGATCTCCATTATCGTCTTTCAGTTTATATGGAAATATTTTCACACTATTTACACTATATAGATAAGATACTTTTATTTATCCTTTGAATACAATGATTTCAAGGACACATCAACATCAATTGTACAAAATTTCCAATTTTATATACATATGTACATACATAGTTTTATCTTCTTACATAGTAGGCCTTGGCCCTCTAAGGGCTTTGCGCCATGGGTTATATTATGTGCACAAAGCTTAAGTAGTTCTACAGTACTAAGTTGATGCGCCTGTTTCTCCTGCCAATTATATTTAACACTTCCTCAGGATTGATATCCTGATCCCAGTGTACAGATAACAAAGCATACTCATCACTAGTTCTATTTCTGAGGTAAGTCTTGAGCCGTTTCATTGTTGAAAACAATCTCTTGGCAATGGCAGTTGAGATGGGTGGGGTGGCTAAAATTTTAAGCAGACGAATTGTGGGATATAATGCTACAGAACATGTTACCAAAGAACTTATGGCATCATTTGGTCTATTTTTTTTTCTCTGTGAATTTCCATTTTTGACATCATAACCAATATTCTGCCTGTGTTTCACTGTCACTGCTATTTCCGCCTGAATATAAAGAAAGCTTGTTTAACCTACCAGCTTTAGTTTCTCCTACATTTCTGGGCAATAAAATATCGAAAGCAGACAATACATGTTTGTTCTGTTCAAATTTTTCCTTAAGATTTGAAATCAGTTCGTCAGTGCATGGAATAAAGAGACATCTTCTGAAGTACTCTTCTGCTGTAATCTGCTGGGTGACTGTCCCTTTTTGTCTGCTTCCCTACCAGTCTTTGAATTCTTATTTCAGAGTCAAATACAGATTTCATGGTGTTTGAACATAGCTCAAAGATTTTGTGAAATTCTTCAACAGTATTCTTTCTTAAAGCTCCCAGCTGCTTTATTACATCACTGGCATATTCCAAAGCAGAGCTACAATCATGTTCCAGGCTTTGCAAATACGTAGAAAGGCAGACTGTGAAACACAGAAGTTTCTCGCATGTCAATAGTGAAATTTGGAAGGAATTATTCTCAATGGCTGCCAGTAATTGTGCTGCAGTTTTGGAAATGGATTTGTTGCTTATAGAAAGCTCCTGAAGGCTCTGAACAATGGTTCTACAAGTTCCACAAACACAATGACAGAATCATGCCTCTCTACAAATCTTGTATCGCAAAGGCCAGTCAGTCTGCATTTCTTACTGGAGGTAACAGCTCATTAATGCTAATCTTTAAAGCGTTGCCGGCAAAAGGATGATTGCGAAATAAATCACAAATGTCACTCATAGTGCCTAAGCAATTACAAATTTGAGTTGTAGTACGTGCAAAGGACAAAGCTAAATTTAGTCTATGACTAGCACAACGAACAAATAAAGCTTCTGGATATAGCTGTTTCACTTTCGCTTGAACTCCATTGAACTTTCCAGCAATAGAAGAAGCACCATCATATCCCTGTACCACCATATGAGTACCCTGTACTCATATTCAGTCCAAGGTTAACTGATTCTTGTATAATTGTCTTAGCAATGTTGCTACCGGTAAGGTCATATATAGGCACAAATCCCACAAAGTCTTTTCTCAAATCATGGTCAGAGTTGACATACCGTAAACAAACATATAGCTGCTCCGTTCCGGAAATATCTAAAGCTTCATCAGCAATGACACTAAAGCATTCTGCATCACTTACGGCAATGAGAACCTTTCCTTGTTCTGGATTACAGGGCTAATATAAGTTGCATTTTTCTTCGCATTAGTCACATGCTTTTCTAATATTTTGTCACCAGCATCATGACGAACACGTAGGAGAGCTTGGAATTTCCCATCTTTCTTATCAGGCTTTGACAACATTAAGGGAACACTATCTACATCACCTCTGAGAGGCAGTTCTTCCTGTCCACAAAAATTATTGTTTTTATTATTGGGAGAAGAGTTTCCCTATTTTCCCTAATTACTTTTCATCTCTGGTTATTAATTTGAGATGTCACATCTTATTCCCTGCCATTCTCAATTGCCAAAAAACCGCTCGGCTAATAAGATGCAGTTTTTATGATAACCACATGCCTGGTGATTGTTAAATGCTTCTACAGCATCCTTCCATTAATAAAATGGTTTTGTCACCAAACATCCTAAGTTTCGGTGACCGCTTTGACCTATGCATTTTTTGCAGAAAAGAACGCAGTAATGACAATATGCACCCTCTTGCACTTTTGAGTATGTTAGCCACCCCCACCTATCCAGCCACTTATGTTGAAAACTGAGTCTCCTAGAGCCATGCAAATGTACGGGAAACACAAATGCACTATTAGGCTTCAATTCGGTTGTATGTCACACCTTACATTTATAGGAATCTTGCACCAACAGGCCGATATCACAAGTGGTATTAAAACTGTGAGGTTCTTCACTTGCGGCACGAACACTACACATTTCATTTTTAGTTTTCAACTCACCAGCTTCAGGTTTAACTTCACTTAAAAGCACTAGTTCTGCATACCTTGCTCACATTGGTAGGTTTGAAAAAACTATCAATTTTTGCATTTCTCTTCATATCTACAAAACCAATTTTGTAAACTGTCAAAAAACACCTTCACAAATTGAGAAACATTTGCTTACTAATAAAACTACAAATAGAAGTATTTATAAACAGTGGAGCTTCATCAATAACAGTTCGAGAAGTGGTTTAAAAAAAGGTTTTATTTGCTTACTAGCTACACCGCTGTAAGTCTGGCTTTTCAACACTAGCAGGTAGTCATTTACTTTGGTCAATGACCCTTCTTTCAGTTTAAAGAATAACTCAGTTCTTAATGACAGTACTGAGGACAAGCTAGGGGTGCAGAGTTGGGAACAAAAGAAAGAGTCACAGTTTTAGATTCATTTAATTATTTAGTCATCATTGCTAATATTTTTCTCAGATATGTTTATTTCTTGTGATATTATTTATTTTGGGATAAAAGTACTTATTAAGAGTTTTCATAAAACTGGAAGGCTTTGTTTTGTACCTAGCTATTTCCTTTTTTTCTCCATAATAAGTGAATATGATAGTTAATGAATATTAATATTCTCTGCAGCCTGTCCCTCTAGTAAAGGGTGATGGGTGATGTATGTGCTTCTCCCAGACAGGGTTTTGATTACCAATTGATGCTTCTTCCGGGTGAAGTTTCTTCACTTGAACCTTTATGTTTGAAAAACTTAGGCTCCTCTTCTGCATTATTTGGTCATTTCTAAAAGTATCTGAGAGGTCACTAATTTGTAGGCTTCATTAAGAAAGTTTACGTTCACAGTTTTTAAAATATTCTTATTTACCTTGTAGGTATATCATATTTAAAGAATTAATTAAATATTTTATTTAACTTTTCTGAAGTAGAAATTGATGTTTGTTTTCTATTATTATTATTATAATATACTTATAACATCGTTGTTCAAGTAAAAATTGCGCTGAACATAAATTTTCAGTACATCAATGATGGCTGCAGGTCTTAGATTTAGAACTCCGCTATTTTTAAATAACTGTAAAATGTAAACATTTATTTGTTGTATATTCAGTAATTGATCTTGATTTTCTAATAATTGATATATAACAGTTTATATAATTATTCAGGTTGCTCATATAAACTTACAGAATTTGACCCCATCTTTCACGTAACACACATGTAAAACAAATTTAATATAGTTCTGACAAGAATATGTGATTGTATTTTACTAGCTTAAATTTTTCATAATATTGAACATAAAAATAAATAATCCAACCACACATATTTTAAACTGCGCAGCACTCGATGTAAGTAGTGGAGAGTGTTGCATTACAGACATTAGTTATTTTTATTAAGGCGTATCTCACCTATATTGCATGTTTATTAGGTGCAGTATCTAGTGTTGCATACTGTATTCAGGAGATCCAAATGACCTCCTTGTCAACGGGCTCTTAAACCCCAAATCACTCATTCACTTATTGCATTCAGTTATGAATTCCATAACAGTACTACACTTATGCTGTTTATTTTTCAGCGGACTGTACTTCTACCACTGTAACTGACCCTGGGTATATGAAATACCAGAAAGTTGAAAAGAAGTGGTTCTCGATTAGGGGCAGAAGCTTTCACATTTACATTTCTGTTCTGCACGCATCCTTTGTAACTTCATGTCTGCCTGACAATGAATAGAGTCGTTAAGATGAGAAGCTTGAATAAACTTTTTCGATTTATTTTAAACTAAGTTTTATTTCAACTATTTATTAAAAAATTTAAATGACAATTAATTTGGGGGGTCCAGACCCCCTCCCCCTAAATATTTCCCTGGACACAAACACATTTTTAGACAGCTGATTGGCAGGACAAATGTCAGTCACAAGGTAATTTCTCTAGGGACAAAAAAAGCCTGTAAGCCTGTCTCCAGTGTTGCCATTCAGGACAATGCTGAGGATAATATGTTCCAGATTTAAATTTCAGAAAATGAAGCTAGTGTCACAAACCAGCTCAATCTTCCAAATTATTGTTTCACTTCACTGCTTCCAACTTCTATTTCCTAAACTAATTATGAATGTACTTAGGTTACTTTTACAAAATTAAAACATAACACTTAATTACTAAAATTAGGCAAGTGAGTCAACCTTGTATATACTTTTCTCCACTTACAAGTTTTTTATGAAGACTAGTTTCTGGGGACTTCTCCCCTATCGTCAGCTCTGTGGGAGTCTACCACAGAGCTGATGATAGGGGAGAAGTCCCCAGAAACTAGTCTTCATAAAAAACTTGTAAGTGGAGAAAAGTATATACAAGGTTGACTCACTTGCCTAATTTTAGTAACAATGGCACTCCACTTTCTGAAATACTTCTTTTTATTCTATATAATAACACTTAATGTTTCAGGGGCGAGGATTCTCTAAAGGAATACCTGCAAGTGAAAACAGTTACCATTAAGATGCCATAAGATGTTTGGAGGGGAGGGGAACCCCCTGGAAGGAATTAGAACCTCAACCATCAATGCTTGGCCACTAGCCAGTTTAACTTTAATAATTGAAGATTTGTTTCTCTGTAAGAAATGTTTAAAAACAACATTCATCTGTATGCTGTAAATAAAGTTGTTTTAATATAATTAATATAATATAATTTTGAGTTGTTTTGTTTAATCAACTTCACAGGACTGAGTATTAATAGAGATTTTCTCATGATCTCTATTTATATTACAATATGCATAAGGAATTTGAATGTATTTGTTTGTTTAAAATAAAATACCACAATTAACAAGAATATATTCAGCAATAAAAAGAATTAATTCAAGTGATTTGAACAGCACTGCAATCAACTTCCAGTATGCGAAGACATTAAATGAGCTTTTGTTTCACAATTTCTTTTATCCTTTGCATAGACGTCTGAAGCACTATGCTTTTCTCTCTGACAAAAAAATTGTTTACTCCCCATTGGTTCAGTATCCATTTTCATTAGGCACATACTTGAACACGACAAAAACAAGACATTAGTACCTTCAGTGATTACTTTTTGTGCTTTTGTCGAGCTGTAGCTTTAAGAAATTGCTGATGTAAAACTTTGTGTAGTTGTGCTGCTTTTCTTGGTCCCACACCAGGGCAGAGTGCCAATGTAGCTGGGCTTGCCTTTAAAATTTTCTCCAGCGAACCAAATGTAGACAGCAAATTTGCAGCATCAGTTTTGTTTACAGATCGGATTGATGTCAATGCTTTCACCAACTGTAAGATATAATAACACACAGCATTTCAAGAATACATTTTTACCACAAGTAATAGTAATATAATCACTTAAGCACTTTTGGTAATATAGCACATCTATTAGTTTTGATTTGTTCATTTATGAAGCAACTCAATGTGTGCACAGAATTGAAGTGTTAAAGGAATGTTTAGGAATATGATTGAAAATAAACTGGTTTGAAAAGTTTGCTTCATTACTTGTACTGTACAAATAAATATCAAAATGAAGACTTTTACAGCATGCTGACATGGAACTTTGTAGTATTCTCTGGAAAAACCAGAAAAATTGCTTGAGAATTATGGGTCATTCTTTATTTGTTGAAGGCATCTATAATCTTACAATGCAATTTTTCAGGTGTGGTAATGTCTATTGATGTGTGTGTGTGTGTGTGTGTGTGTGTGTGTGTGTGTATCCATATACAAAACTGCTAAGAATTTAAATCTGGCAGATGATAGTAGAGGCCCTCCTCAACCTCTGCAATCTATCATTTTTATCTGTTTTACTGTCCCATGTCCCCCCCCCCCCCCCCGGGGGCTATCACCCTGTCACGGTGGGGGGGGGGGGGGGGGCTTAGTATCCAATGAACCAGACGACCATACTGGGAAAGTCTAGCTTTGCTAGCTTGATGGTTGGTAAGAGGGGAGGAGAACCAAGCATAGTCCGCACGAGGGATCTGATGACTGTTCCCAGATTGGGCAGCCAGAAACCTCTTAGAAGATGTCAAACGGCTTTAAAGGGCAGAAGAAGATCTAGAATCTCAATGGCTGAAGAGGCGGAGAAGACATCTTCGGCGCTACTGCCCTGTAGTTAGATATTGGGTTACCATGGGCTAAAGGAAGACAACCTTGATTAAAAATTACCGGAAGTCATGGGCCGTGAGAAGGCAAACTCTTCACATGACTTACCCATCTACGGGCTGGTAACCCGTAATGGGGAAATTTACTTACTCAAAACCTTTGAAGAAATCAGCCGGATGGATTTAATGGAAGACAACCCCAGCGAGTAAAGTATAAATGACTTGGAATAAATTATAGATTAAAACTAGTAACATGGAATGTAAGAAGCATTAATACCACAGAAGAAGAACTATGTAAAGAGTTAAAGGAGAAAAAAATCAATATAGCCACAATATCAGAGACTAAAAAGAAATTGAGAGGAACTAAAGATTTAAATGGATACACAATGATATACAGTGGAGTAGAGCAGCACAAACAAGCGAGCAGCGGAGTAGCAATATTAACAGATCAAAAGTGGAAAGCAAAAATTGAAAGCTATACATATATATATACAACAGAATAATAAGCATAAGATTTAAAACATGTAGAAATCATCTTACAGTAATAGGAGTATATGCCCCGGAAGAAGGTCGGAAAGAAGAAACAATGCGGATATAAATAACGAAAACGCAGAAGGCAACGTCACATATGAAGGAGATTTAATTTTAATTGAAGAATTAGAAGAAGCACTCATAAAAACTAAAAATAGGAAAGCAACGGGCCAAGATGGATTAAACGCAGAGTTATTTAAATATGGGGGGTTATTGCTAAAACTCCGACTGCTACATTTCTATAATATGTGCTGGAAGAAGCAATGTATCCCAGAAGATTGGCTTATAGCCCAAACCATCTCTAATGTTAAGAGGGGAAACGAAATGACTGTAGCAATTACAGAGGAATATGTTTACTGCATACGGCCTATAAAATATTTGCTAAAATACAGGGGCGGCTTCTGAGGTAGTGCCGCTGTGCCATGGCACCATCTGTATGAAAGTGAAAGAAAGAGAAGTGTATAAGAATTGCGCAAAAGGAATTGTTTATGAGTAGTTGCTCCCTCGTTTGAATAGGCGCGTTGAACGCCAGCGCTCTCTCTTGGTTGTTTTCCGTAGCTTGGTGCCGATTCCAGAACGGCACCGTCTACGCTCATAAACGCCTGTGTTAGGGCTAGGGGCTAAGATGTCTGCTTATACACGGCTTCTTATGGAAGAAAGTCAGAGAAGGTAGTGCCGGGATTTCTCTGGCGCATAACTTACGCTTTGCCCGTTAAAGTGCAGTAAAACACGGGACCTCAGAGAACCACGATCCTGCCACCTAGCGAAAGACAATGGTAAGAATACATTTCGCGCTATACCTTCCTTTAATGCAGTGTCACCATCCTACTGCAAGTTAGTTCTGAGGAACTTCAAAACGCAAATTAATGCTTAATGAAATCAGTTGCAGAAACACAACACATAGATATCCTTATAAATAAAATTAATTGGGTTTCAATGTGAATATAGTATTAGATTTTAAAATTTAGAGACAGTATTTCAACATGTGCATATTTCACAGCAGCACTTTTGTTGGTACAACATAAAACCCGCGCGTCCAGCATGTGTTGGACACGTGTTTTCAAAGCAATGGTAGAGTAGTTCTGTATGTGCTCCTGTAATGCTGTAGTTCATCGTGAGTACGGTTTTTTAAAACAGTGTTCAGTGTTTTTTCTTTAAGTTAAAATTCACAGTAAAGTTACGAACATGAACAAGGTGAGTGAATTACTGAAAACTTCATTTAGTAACAGGACTCTAAGTGAAAAAAATCAGATAAAAACAATGGGTAGGCCACTCCCGAATCTGAATCTGCAGCAGCAAACAAAAAATCGATGCCGTAAGTTTAATCCGGATATTTATCAAAAGAACAAATGGATTTGCGGCTGTGATGAAAACAATGCAGTTTTTTGTTTTCCTTGTGTGTTATTTGGGGGAGATGTCCATTGGTGTAAGACTGGAATAACTGATATTGGGCATTTATGGTCTAAAATGAAAGTGCATGAAACATCGAAGTGACACATGGACAATGTTCTGAGTCTTTCATTTCTAGGCAAAACCAATATTCAGGACAAATTAGATTCGCAGTGTAGGCAATCAACAGCTATGACAAACAAGCAGACAAGAACAGGTATATATTGAACGTAATTATAAACTGTATTCGGTTCTGTGGTGCTTTGGAGCTGGCTCTTAGGGGACACGACGAATCTGACGCCTCTCAAAATAAGGGCTTTCTCGTGAGCTCATTCAGTTCAGTGGCGGAGTTGGATAAAGAACTTCAAGTACATCTCAGCCAGTCATCAATATTCAAAGGCATTCCTAAGACTGTTCAAAACGAACTCCTGCAGTGCATGTTGGAAGTGTATCACGAGGAAGTGCGCAAAGAAATAAAGCGTGCGGATTATGTTGCAATAATCGCGGATGAAACCACTGATGTGTCTTGCGAATTTCAGTTGGTTATTGTTTTGCGATACATTGTGTATGGAACCCCCGTTGAAAGATTTTGGAATTTTGTTAATCCAGAAGGTCAGAATACTCAGTCTATCTCGGAGTGTATTCTGAAAGAAATCGAACCCTTAATTGGAGATGACCGAGCAAAACTAATAGCTCAGAGTTACGATGGTGCAAACGTTATGAGTGGCGAGTCCAATGGAGTACAGAAATTAATAAAAGGCAAATACGCCAATGCACAATACATTCATTGCTATGCGCACCAGTTAAACCTTATAATGTCTACTGCAGCCTCAATTAATCGCAAAGCCCGCATCTTCTTTGCACATCTTTCAGGCATTTCTTCTTTCTTTTCAAATTCGCCACAAAGATCGAAAGTGTTGCATAGCATAATTCAGAAAAGCTTACCCCGTGTGTCTCTCACAAGATGGAATTACCATTCACGAGTAGTAAAGGATATTTATGAAAACAGGAAGGAGCTTATTACTGTCATGGAAACAATTGAAACGAGTGAGAACATAAAATTACCCTCTACTATTGAAAAAGCTGGTTCATACAAACAAAGAATGCAAGATAGAGACTTCATTTTCTGGCTATCGTTTTTCTATAAGATGACGCCTCATGTGGACATACTTTTTAATCAATTTCAAAAGATCACAACTGAACCAACCAAGGTAAAACAAGATATTCATAACTTTGAAACAATAATGCAAAACATCAGAGATGACATTGACTCCATCATCAGAAAGGTTAGTTTTGAAAATGACGAAACAATGCCTTACAAGAGAGCAAGGGTTGATGATAATAACAAAAAGCAAATGGTTGGAGGTGTGTGATGCCATCTTTTGTGAAATAAAATCACGTTTTCAGTTCACTGGGCACCTAATTGCAACCAACTTATTTAATGTAAGCCAGTTTGACAATTATGTAACACATTTCCCAGACAAATATCTTGAAATTACGGACACATATACATTTCTGGAGAAAAGAAAGTTGAAGGGAGAGCTTCAAGTGTTCTATGCTAGGCCTGAGTTGAGAGCAGTTTCCGGTGCGGTTCCGTTTCTTTCGCTGAGTCTAGAGGATGAACTCTGTGCTACTTTTGAAGAGACTGCTAAAGTTTTGAAACTGTTAATCACTATGCCTATCTCGACATCAGAAGCTGAGCGGTGCTTTTCAATGCTCAAGAGGATTAAAACTTTTCTACGAAACACAATGAAAGAAGAGCGATTGAGTGCCTTAGGAATGCTGTCCTGTGAAAAGCTGTTCGTGTGCAAAATTGACAATTTCAATTCAAAGGTAATAGATTTATTTGCCAACAAGAAGGAGCGACGAATGAATTTTCAATACCGTTTCTACCAATTCATTTGAAGCTGTCATCATAAAGTCATGGAGTTGCTGCTTTCGGTGAGTACAATGCTTTTAATTTTTAAAAGTTAGTAATTTCATTAAACCATTTTTAAAAATTCAGATTACTCATTTTGCAGTGAAAAATTGCGTCTTGTGTGTGCGTGCGTGCGAGCGTGTGCGCTCGCTCGTATGTGTTTGTGAGTGTGAGACAAAGATTTCTCGAGTTTGTTTCGTTTGATTTCAGCGCGAGAAAAATTATGGCTAAAGCAATAACAATAACTGTCTCTCTATCACGAAATCGTACACGAACGCTTCGTATCACATTCTCCATGAACTGTATTATCAAACTGTTACTGTACTCGTTACACCTGTGCGTAACAAGAGTACGGATGTAATAAATATCTATTTCCGTTTCCCTGTACGTTCTGTATGGTACAGTATATTATAAAATAGGTTGGATTATTGATAAGATTACCTAAATCGTTCGTAATTGGCGCACATATTTATATTTTAACAACCCTTATTTATTTATGGCACCATCAATGCAATACCTCACCGGCCGCCCCTGCTAAAATAATAAACAAAAGGTTGCACAATATAGCTGAATGTCTTCTCTCGGAAGAACAAAGTGGATTTAGAAGAGGCAGATCCTGTGTAGATAACATTTTTATTGTTAAACAACTAATTGAAAAACATAGGGAGTTTAATAAAGAAACGCATAAGACGTTTGTTGACTTTGAAAAAAGCCTTCGATAGGGTAAACTGATGCAAAATGTGGCAAATATTGGAAGAACGAAGATACCCACAACAATTAGTAAAAATGATACAATGCTTCTACTTCCAAACAAAAATAAATGTGAGGAACAATGGTAAAATTTCTAAAAAAATTCTTACTAATCAGGGTGTCAGACAAGGGTGTACTTTATCACCTGCACTTTTTAGTATTTATATTGATGACCTAGTGTGCAAATGGAAGCAGCTAGTGAATGTAGGTTTTAAAATTTCTAATAAAAACTTTTAAAATATTTTATTGTTTGCTGACGACTTAGTTATTATACAAAATAGTAAGTCTACCCTGCAAAAATCTATTTTTAAACTTAGTGAACTTTGTAAGCAATATAATATGAAAATTTCTTTTATAAAATCAAAGGTAATGGCATCCATTGGGAAAGAACCAATTAGAACAAAGATAGTTATAAATAATCGTTGTGTTGAACAGGTAAGCCATTTTAACTACTTGGGAACTGATGTTAGTTATGACAAGGAATATGATGTCTACAATAAAATATGCAATTTTCAAAGAGTGTGTGGAACAATAAATAAAACATTTAGAAACAAAATACGTAAAGAAACAAAATTAGAGTTCTACAAAGTTATAGCTGTACCTATACTGACATACGGAAGTGAGACTTGGATGTTAACTAAAAAGCAACAGAGTAAAATACAGGCTTCAGAAATGTAATTCTTGAGAAGTGTGAAAGGATGCATGAAGAGGGACTTAATAAGAAATGAAAATATAAGAGAAGAGCTGGACATTTTTAGTATGAATGATAGGTTAAAAGATCTCAAACAAAACTGGAAGGAACATGTTGAAAGAATGCCAGATAATAGACTTACAAAACAAATATTACAGTATCATCCTAAAGGTAGGAGATCGGTGGGCAGACCCAGGAAACGATGGCTAGAGGGCTTCGAAGGCGGAACAGGCACTTGATTGCCTATTGAAGTGAAGAAGAAGAAGAAGAAGAAGAAGAAGAAGAAGAAGAAGAAGAAGAAGAAGAAGAAGAAGAAGAAGAAGAAGAAGAAGAAGAAGAAGAAGAAGAAGAAGAAGAAGAAGAAGAAGAAGAAGAAGAAGAAGAAGAAGAAGAAGAAGAAGAAGAAGAAGAAGAAGAAGAAGAAGAAGAAGAAGAAGAAGAAGAAGAAGAAGAAGAAGAAGAAGAAGAAGAAGAAGAAGAAGAAGAAGAAGAAGAAGAAGAAGAAGAAGAAGAAGAAGAAGAAGAAGAAGAAGAAGAAGAAGAAGAAGAAGAAGAAGAAGAAGAAGAAGAAGAAGAAGACTGTCCCATGTGTACAAATGGAAATATTGTGGTGCATCATAATGCACAACCCCATTTACGGGCACTCTTGCAATGAAACAACTTCCAGTGAATTTGGGATACCTTTTCACAAAAATGCATGTGATGTTCTTCCTTTAGCTTATATGCAGGAAAAAATGTGATTCAATTAGAAAGCCTTCCCAGATGCACTGGACACTAAAGCACACAAAGCAATGTTGATGTGCCTCTTGAACTACAGAAGGTTTGACAAAATACCACATGTGATAGCTGCCAACATTCAAAATGCTGACCTTAAACAAATTCTACTTAAAACCTAGAAGGTTGCTCCAAATGCTGGCAGAAGTTACCCTGGGAAAGTAGTCTGTGTTTATAAGATAGAGATGCTAGATATGTTATGCGTACAATAATTCCCATTGTAACATTGCAACATAAATCTTGCAAGCAACCCTTCAAATCAAAGTATTTGAATTTATGTCTTCCTTTCTTCTAATACCTAGTGTTAGCGATTTTGGTCTATCTGACTGTTCTTGGTTTGCAGAGGTCCTATTTTCCTGAAGGTTTAGTACCTTCACATACCTAAATTAATGTTTTGCTCTCAGTTCTCTTGTTTTGAAAACTTTTGCATAACAAAAATAAAGCCATCAGAGCATTTATATTGAGTTATACTTATTCTATGTTTTAATTCATTTCCATGTTAACGAATCTCTCACAAAATCATAATAGCAACCACATAATCCTAGTTGGCAATATACATTGCAACCATAGAAAAAGTATTGATTTTGCTTAATACTGACCGAAGCAATCCAAGGAAGGGCAGGGGAGAGTATGAATGTTACTTGATTAGAGTATCCATGTACTTGGTTTAGTGGCAGCTCCAACCAAAAACTGACTGAGACAAAGGTTTTACAGTATGCTTAAAAGTAACAGCCCCACGTTGAAATTATTATAAAGGGGTAAGAACACGGAGATGGTTCTCTCCTTTACATGGATGGGGATTTGGAAAAATGGAAGAAGGAAGTAAAGACAAAACACTTACATATATTTTTTTTTACGGTGTATCTCGGATGCGAGAGCCCCTAGTGGTCTACCGGGGAAATATATGAGTCAAATGGAGAATTTGATGTCAGGACTGTGCGTTGGCCATGGTAGCTCAAAGGTTAAGAGCAACTGGACGGAAACCAGGATATCCGTGGTTCAAATCCCGGCCATGGCATTGAATTTTTCATGTTGACTCTATCCATCAAATATCTTAGCCTATATACGGCTAGTGTGGAGAAATGATTAATTTCCATCAATTAACTAAAATAATAAGAGTTAAATGATGAAGCCTGGGTCTTAAGTACTTACAATAGTAAGTCGCCACAAACAGTGTATCTCGGATGCGAGAGCCCCTAGTGGTCTACCGGGGAAATATATGAGTCAACTGGAGAATTTAATGTCAGGATGGTGCGTTAGCCATGGTAGCTCAAAGGTTAAGAGCGACTGGATGAAAACCAGGAGATCCGTGGTTCAAATCCCATCATGGCATTGAATTTTTCATGTTGACTCTATCCAACTTACATATATTTTTTATATAAGCATTAATGAAGAAAAATATAATTGTTATTATGTCAGTATATGAATAAATAAATGTTGAGCATATTTACCTTCCCCTGGTGTTAAATAACTAAACCCTAACACGAATTAAAACCGTGTGCCCTAACGATTAGATATAACTATTCCTACACTAACCTAAGACTTGAAGAAAAAGAGTTTATGAGATAGTGCTTTTATATGCCCTACATGAGTTGCTGTTATACAGTTAAAGCAAAGTACTTTTAGGCAGTTCAGATTGGCTCAAGGTAAGGCACTTTTATATGAACTTCGAGCCAACGCCTCATCTGTGTAATTTGCGGTTAGATTATGGCTTTCTCATGTCCTGTTGGACATTAATCTTTCTAACCTAAGGCTAGGGATATGGCCTGAGGGGCTCCAAATGGGAGATTTTATTTGTGAAATATATTTTATTCACAAAACTAGGAACCTTTGCATTAGTGAGAACTCCTGAAATATTAGGGACACAGGTGGTCCTATTTCATATGTTTTGGAAGTGAATAATGACAACCTTAAAAGCAGTATACCACATTGTAAGAGTTATAGCTGTGGGGCACTACAGAATATTTATTGGCATGTAAAAAAACTGCAGGATGAAAATCTGGCACAATGGCACTGAATGTTTGGTTTTTCTATGTGAGTTGCAGCATGTGAAGCATTGAAGTTTTACACAAAAGAGTAGAAGAATCATTAGCCCGTGTATCTTGAATTTGACAGAAGTCTGTAAAAAATTAAGGTTAAAATAAGTAAACTGAGTTCTTATTTATTGATGCTATTTAATTCCTATGCTATCATCCCACTCTATATTGTCTAGAGATCTCTTATCAAGTTTGAGGTACATGTTTTAGTGTCCTATAAGTCTATGAAATAGGATCATTGGATTTACTTTCCTGAAGGTAGTCACGATAGTTTTACTCCTCCAAAAAGGCCACTGCCCTCTGGCAACTTTGAATTTCCAACTTTGAAACCAGAGGCTAGTATTCTACTCCTAGACCAGAGGGTGGCAAATAAGTCCAGAGGATGAGTATCATGATCATTTAAGTGGTAATACAGATTGAAATTTTAATTTGTATTATACATTTACTGAGATTTGGTAATTATACAAAGCTCAACCTGGTGGACTAAAGTCCACCAGAATGATTTCACATAATACTTACCATAAGATATGGAGTATTCTCCTTCCTGCCCATTATCTTGTCAGGAGGTTTATTTTCGTATATCTTGTATGTTTCAATAATTCGTCCTGCCTCTTCAGGACTCCAGGCAAGCATTAATGTCATATCAGTAATTAAACATATTCTTGTCAGATTTTTGAGCACATGATGAGGATCTGGTATGTCCACCTGTGAAAAGAATATATATATATATGGAATTACTTGACATTCCTCCTTAAGTAATTTTTGTATGCTTGTTATGTAAGTGTGTTCTACATGTTTCACATATTTTGTAGTTTCAAGCGATACATTTTTTCTTCTCTCTTTTTTTAGGCTCAAGTATGGTACCAAAAGGTCCTGTTTTTGGGCCAAAAGAATATTCAATTAAATATGATGATTTCCTTTTATTGCAAACAATGATCTGCCTACATTTGGAAAATTGGTAATTTCTGCTATTACTATGTTAGGTTTATTAGCAGTGATTCTTTCTTTCCTTTGAAGTTTTAAAAGTAAGACTTATTTTTTACACAGAAAATGAAGCTAGCTACAGTGGAATAATAAATATAATACAAA
This sequence comes from Mantis religiosa, assembly GCA_030765055.1. Lineage (NCBI taxonomy): Eukaryota > Metazoa > Arthropoda > Insecta > Mantodea > Mantidae > Mantis > Mantis religiosa. The sequence continues at coordinate 92,326,398 of CM060947.1, read as the reverse complement.
TAAAATAATTAGTGATTAATTTTCCACTTATCTTAAGAAGTTGATGACAATACTTCTATCTTTTCTAATTTAAATTAATTTTGTAGACATTTGCCCACATCTTCAGTCAAACACACTTCGTTGTCAAGATACCATGTATTTATGTATTACCAACATTTGAAGACGAAACAAACCTAAAAACAGAATCAATTGCCGGTATGTCAAAATTCATTACGCGATTTTTATTTTTTAGAATAAGTATTTTTTTCAAACCATTAAATCTATGGGAACATTTAAATGTTTTAATAATTTAAATTCCAGATTTATTTATTTATTTATTTTATGGTGCTTCTTATTTCAAACCTCGAAATGGAAGCTGCCGACCGAGGGTTACCAATCACGGTTTATAATGACTGAATGCTAATTATATTTCTTGATAAATTTTGATGACCTGACAAATATTCAAGACCGAACAAGTTGACCGCTCTACTAGGCTTCACGTCTGACTCTTCTTGATATCGGCTACACGCCGGATAATGTTTATAATGGTTTCATAGCCGCGACCCGTCTCCATCGGCGAAATGCCGAAGAGTGCCTTCCACATCTGCGCGCGTGTGTATCTTTATATAACTTTCACTCTCCAAAACTCTTTTAAACCAAGTCCTTTTGTGGCTGTTTTGGTGGCCATTGTAAACGATCCGAAGAATACCCTATTCATATACGTCAAGTGACAATTCCTTTAGAAACCTTCTAAGGACACTGCTCCTTTCATTCATTGCTTTGTTAGAACACTTTCCCCACTGGCCTTGCCTTGGTCGTCACAAAGAACCAACACTCCTTCGACATCTATCACGACTGCTTCTGTCAAACCATAATTTCGGTATCAAATGCCCCCATAGATATTATTTTATTATCCAATAATGAAATAATATATATGTCTTGCCCGAATATAACGCAAAATATTAGACCTTTGTCAGCAACTTCCAATTCGTTTTACAATTTCTTTTCACCACATTAAATTTTACATGACATTTCCTAAAAATTATTCACATGATTACATAACAACATTTCATTTAAAATTTACTAACATTCTGTTCTGCAATTTTCAACTTTTTAAATATTACTCAGAAAATATTTCAATCTACATCATCTTTTTTTTTCATCTGATCTACTTAAAATTAATTCATATTGTTGTTACACTTGAAACAATTCCTGAATATACACTCCCATGTTTAAATCAATGGTACATTAATAATATTATATTTGTATACAACATTTCTGAGTTCTTCTTCTTGATTCTATATAAATATTCTTTTCAAAAGTCTTTCATTGTTCTGATATTTTTTTAACTGGTTAATTTTTTTTTTAATACATTTCCGAATACTTCTTTAGGATTCTATATAAATATGATTTTCAAAAGTCTTTAGTGTTCTGATTTTCATTACTATATTTTTTTTTTCACTTGTTTAGTTTTAAGTTTCACTGCACTGTCACAACACTGTTTATACTTAACCTATACATTTTACACTACACTGTTCATACTTAACCTATACATTTTACAAGTTTGTTTCTTCTCCTTTTACAATTTGTTATGGCAATTTTAAATACTTTAGCCTAAGTTCCTACCATTTACAAGAAAATTCATCATTCCACAACGTACTTCGAAAATACAAAAGAATTTTGCAGACTTTTCCATGTATGAAGGACTTATTTATTCTACATCCCCAAGATTTTTCCATATCTAGCTTAGATATTGTACATAGATATCCTGTCCTATAATTTCTACACATATTCTGATGGAACTGTGCCCCTTGCCCGAAATATTTTAATATTTCTGTTTCGTTTATCCCTGGATTTTGAATGCTTTTCACTGTTTCTTTCGTCCTCATGATATCTATTGCTACCTCATTCATTTGATTTTTGTTTTCCTCCAAATACCTCGTCTGTTTTCTATTTTCCCACTCTGATACTTCTAGTCTACTCCTAGTTTCTTCTAACTCTTTTCTAGCCATTTCTCCTTCTTTATCTAATTTTTGTACGATTTCCTCCCTCAGTTTTCTGTTTTTACTATCCGACCTTTCATTAACTAGATTCAAAATTTCAGTTTCCTTTGTCACTGTGATCTCCATTGCTACCTCATTAATTTGATTAGCGGTTTCTTCCACATTCCTCGTCTGCCTTCTATTTTCCCACTCTGAAACTTCTAATCTACTCCTAGTTTCTCCTAACTCTTCTCTAGTCATTCCTATTTCTTCGTCTAATTTCTGTACTATTTCCTCCCCAAGTTTTCTGTTTTCACTATCTGACCTTTCATTAACTACATTCAAAACTTCATTTTCAGCGTTCTGCGTCTCCTCACTAACATCTTTTCCTACATTGTCTGTTACCTGATCAGCTTCTTCTCTTACGTTCTCTACTTCCTGACTAACTTTCCCGAAATTTTCTAACAACTGTTGTTGATTGTCTAACTTCTTTCCTAGTTCTATTTGTCCTGCCTCTAACTTCTGAAAACCACTTTCTATCTTTCCTTCTATCTTTTTTAAACTTTGATTATTATCCTTCATCTCTTTTATTAAACTTTGATTATTAGCCTTCATCTCTGTTATAAAACGTTGAGTATCCTTCCTCTCTTTTATTAACCTTTGATGCATATTATCTAACTTTTTACTTAAACTTTCACCTAAACTTTGATTTTTATCGTCTATCTGTCTAATTAAACTTTCATGGTCATTCCTCATCTCTTTTCTTAAACGTTCATTGTCTTTTCTAAAACTTTCGAACATTTTTCTCATTTCCTCTAACATATTTCTTTCCCTTTCTACATTATTTGGTACAGATCTACCACACTCTACTACTTCAATTACTTCCTGCCTACTGTTATTATTATAAACCTCCTGAACTTCCATGTTTTCTACAAATTTTTACTTAAAATCTTGTTTTTCACTACTCAAATAAATTCACCATAGTCTAGTATATAATTTTACACTCTGTACCTTTGATTGTTTTTACTGGCTCTTGATGATGTCACTGATGACGATGCCGGCCTCCTTTCTTCTTTACAGTCGAACTGTATACGAATTTCTTGATGGGTCGACCGTCCTCCTGTCGAACCACCTTCACCTGTTGAACCTCGTCGTCGGGTTGACACTCGTTCTCGGTTGAACCTCCTTCTAGGTTGAATCTGCTTCTCTTGTTGAACCTCGTCGTCGGGTTGAAACTCCTTCTCCTATCGTGCCCCGCGTTGGCGCGCCAGTTTGTAACAGATTTTAATGGTGGTGATCACAGGTTACCACTGCTCTACGTTGTGCACCAGTTTGAAGCAAATATTATAGTGAGCAATGAGGTTTCTCTCAGGGTATGCGTGGATGTGTGTGAGAAGGAAATTTTACAACACTGGAATGCCCGTTTCCAAATTATTTATTCACTGCTTCTTATTTCAAACCTCGAAATGGAAGCTGCCGACCGAGGGTTACCAATCACGGTTTATAATGACTGAATGCTAATTATATTTCTTGATAAATTTTGATGACCTGACAAATATTCAAGACCGAACAAGTTGACCGCTCTACTAGGCTTCACGTCTGACTCTTCTTGATATCGGCTACACGCCGGATAATGTTTATAATGGTTTCATAGCCGCGACCCGTCTCCATCGGCGAAACGCCGAAGAGTGCCTTCCACATCTGCGCGCGTGTGTATCTTTATATAACTTTCACTCTCCAAAACTCTTTTAAACCAAGTCCTTTTGTGGCTGTTTTGGTCGCCATTGTAAACGATCCGAAGAATACCCTATTCATATACGTCAAGTGACAATTCCTTTAGAAACCTTCTAAGGACACTGCTCCTTTCATTCATTGCTTTGTTAGAACACTTTCCCCACTGGCCTTGCCTTGGTCGTCACAAAGAACCAACACTCCTTCGACATCTATCACGACTGCTTCTGTCAAACCATAATTTCGGTATCAATGGTTAAATGACCAAACATGATCTGCCATGGCCGATTTATCAATTTGTTTATATCTAATGTTACGAAAATGTTCTTTCTTTCTGGTTTCCAAACTACGTATCGTCTTTCCAATATAAACCTGATCACAATCTAAGCAATTAAATTGATAAATACCAGATTTTTTATTATTAGGAATTTTACCTTTTTTAGAAAATTGTAATAAAATTTTAATACTATATTTATTTTGAGGAACTAAAGTTATACCAACTTCTTTAAGTAAATTTTTTAAATTTATAATCATCTTTTATTTTTTTAAGAGTAGAAATATCATTAATACTTTTTTGATATTTAAATTTTTCAATTTTCTTTTGTATAAAATCTTTATTAAATTCTTCTTTATTCAGGGATATATTTATTAATCTATAAATCAAACTATTAAAAACAGCAAATGTATGTGAAAAAGGGTTAAAACTTTTATTTTTTATGTAATTATCAATATGTGTAGATTTCCTATAAATACCAAAATCTAATTCGTTATTATTTCTTATTATTTTCAAATATAGAAAAGGAGGAAATCCATTAATTTCAGTTTCTAATGTGAATTTTATAGCTTTATCTTGTAAATTTAGTAATTTTAAAGCATCATTAATTTGTTTTTCAGGAACAGTAGCAAAAATATCATCAACATATCTATACCATGTTTTAAAAATTAAAGGAAAAGCTTTAGTGACTTGAATTTCGAAAAAACTCATAAAATGATCAGCAAGAAAAGGTGAAAGAGGATTACCCATTGCTAAGCCAGAAGTTTGTTGAAACAATTCACCATTAAATAATAATCATAAACATATTATTAAATCATTAAATCAAAAAGATTTAATTTTCACCAAAGTGGGCGGATAAAGGTAACAGAATTGTAATTTTAGATAAATTAGATTATATTAATAGAGTAAACCTTTTACTTCACGGTGAAGATTTTATAAAGATTAATAAAGACCCTTTAAAATATTGTATTACAAATTTTAAGTGAAGTTATATCACACAAAGATAAACATCCTGTTTTACCTAGAATTTATGCCCTTCCTAAAATTCATAAGCCCGGTAGTAAAATGAGACCTATTTATTTGAAGCAAAAGGTTAGAAACAGTGAAGTATTTAACATTTGAAAGTAATGAGTCGGTAATTCAAACATGACATGTTTTGGAGAACGTTTTGTCCCCATCCTCAGCAATTATGAGACCTATTGTTAATTGCATAAACTCACTAACTTATAATTTAGCAAAATGGTTGCACAAAAAATTTAGTAATTTTGATAAATTTGAAAGTTTAAGTATTAAAAATTCTTTTGAACTAATAAAAAAGATTGATAGTGTTGTATTATCTAAAACTGATACACTTATTTCTTTTGATGTAACTGCCTTATTTCCTAGTATTCCTAGTCAAAAAACTTTTAATTTATTTAAAAAAGTGGTTGAATTCAATAAATTTACATGAGGACTTGATAGATGACTTTGTTAAACTTACTGATTTTGGTTTGGATCAAAATTTTTTCACTTTTAATGGTGAATTTTTTCAACAAACTTCTGGCTTAGCAATGGGTAATCCTCTTTCACCTTTTCTTGCTGATCTTTTTATGAGTTTTTTTCGAAATTCAAGTCACTAAAGCCTTTCCTTTAATTTTTAAAACATGGTATAGATATGTAAATTTATATTGAGGAATTAATCCTTTTAAATACATGACTCCGGTATATGGGTGATTTCTAATTAATTAGAGCCAACTGAAAAATTCAATGCCATGGCCGGGATTTGAACCACGGATCTCCTGGTTTCTGTCCAGTCGCTCTAACCCCTTATCTCAAATATGAGAACCCTAAGTGGTCTACCGGGAAATATGAGTCAATTGGAGAATTTAATATCAGGAAGGCACGTTGGCCATGGTAGCTCAAGGGCTTAGAGCGACTGGACGGAAACCAGGAGATCCGTGGTTCAAATCCTGGCCATGGCATTGAATTTTTCAGTTGGCTCTAATTAATTAAAGATCACCCATGGTATAGATATGTTGATGATATTTTTGCTATTGTTCCTGAAAAACAAATTAATGATGCCTTAAAATTACTAAATTTACAAGATAAAGCTATAAAATTCACATTAGAAACTGAAATTAATGGATTTCCTCCTTTTCTATATTTGAAAATAATAAGAAATAATAACGAATTAGATTTTGGTATTTATAGGAAATCTACACATATTGATAATTACATAAAAAATAAAAGTTTTAACCCTTTTTCACATACATTTGCTGTTTTTAATAGTTTGATTTATAGATTAAAATATATCCCTGAATAAAGAAGAATTTAATAAAGATTTTATACAAAAGAAAATTGAAAAATTTAAATATCAAAAAAGTATTAATGATATTTCTACTCTTAAAAAAATAAAAGATGATTATAAATTAAAAAAATTTACTTACCATCCTTGGGTTAATAAACATTTTCAATTTTTTTTTTAAAGAAGTTGGTATAACTTTAGTTGCTCAAAATATAGTATTAAAAATTTATTATAATTTTCTAAAAAAGATAAAATTCCTAATAATAAAAAATCTGGTATTTATCAATTTAGTTGCTTAGATTGTGATCAGGTTTATATTGGAAAGATGAAACGTAGTTTGGAAACCAGAAAGAAAGAACATTTTCGTAACATTAGATATAAACAAATTGATAAATCGGTCGTGGCAGATCATTTTTGGTCATTTAACCATGAAATAAATCCTGAAGTTAAATTATTAAAACAATTAAATGTTCCCATAGATTTAATGGTTTGAATAAAATATTTATTCTAAAAAATAAAAATTGCGTAATGAATTTTGACATACCTGCAATTGATTCTGTTTTTAGGTTTGTTTCATCTTCAGATGTTGGTAATACGTAAATACATGGTATCCTTGACAATGAAGTGTGTTTGACTGAAGATGTGGGCAAATGTCTACAAAATTAATTTCAATTAGAAAAGATAGAAGTATTGTCATCAACTTCTTAAGATAAGTGGAAAATTAATCACAAAATATTTTATTTGTATTATACTTATTTTTTGTTTACAACACCAATGTTTTATTTTAAACTATTAAACAAATATTTTTTACACAGTACTACAAAAAAGGTATGTCAAAACTTTGAGAAAACATTTCTTGCACATAAAGGATAAAAAAGCACTATATGAACATATATTCGGAATTGTTTATTTCCATGGTAGAACACCTTTTCTACAACTGCGCTTATCCGGTGAGATGTGTAATACAAAGCTGTCCTGTGGTTAAAACCTCACAATGGAATTGGTTTAATAGTACAGCAGTAAACACTCACTTTTACATCTGATTAAATTGGTGGAGATGAAACATTTCACTGTTGCCATGTGGTACAGTAGGTACAGTATGTAGTCCACTTGTTAGGCACTGTACTCAGTTCATGCATGATGGAGTTCCCCCTCATTTCAGGCTTTCTCTCCAATGATTTCTGAATAGCAGGTTTCCAGCTAGGTGGACAGGAAGAGGTGGACCAATTGTATGGCCTCCACGCTTACCTGACTTAAACGCACTAGATTATTATTTGTGGGGACATTTGAAATCTTGTTTGTGTAATTCCAGTTGTAGATGTAGAGACTCTTCATGCTAGTAATGTGGAAGGCTGCCAATACAATATTCTCCAGGTCTAATTCAATGCATTAGGGAGTCTATGCGACGTCAGGTTGATAGATACATTGGAGCTAATGAAGGCTAATTTGAATATGTGGAGCGATTTTCTGCTTTCCCACCATTCTGTCATAGAGTGTTATTGTATGGTGTTCAGCTGTGTAAAAACTACTCTAAGAAGGAAATAAACAATTTCTGGACCTAATGTTCATATAACATTTTTATCCTTTGCAATAAATGTTTTCTCAAATTTTTGACATACCTTTTTGATACACCCTATGTAATTCCATGAGTAACTCAACGGATGACTGCAAGCTGTAGATGTATGAACTTAAGGCTCTTGCTATGCTTACAGTTTAAAAAAAGTTTGGACATTTCTTGATCACCTTTTCGTCTCAGAATGTGACAACCAAACCATCACTTGGGTTCTGTCACATACCACAAAAACCAGCAAATTACTTGTTGGGATCTAAAGCTTAGTGCCTTCCAATTTACTGTCAAATGTAATTCTGATAATTCAACCACTGATGGTTGTCATGCATATTCCACGAGCCTTCCGATGCAGAACCAGTAACTATTGACAGCTCTGCAGGCTGGTACCTTTTCCCAGGGTTTCCTAGCAGCAGGATTCAGAGCTTAGTCCTCTTTTATAACATGGACTCAAATGCTTCGCAGGAATACAGGATTAAGAACAGGATTTTGTATGTCCATCTCCTGCAGTCGCATGTCCTTAAAATGTTGCTTCCCCTTTGTTCACATCGTTTTGCATTAATTTTGCCTCCAAGTTTGTTGTACATCTGGTGATTTAAAAAATAGAAATTCAAAGTGTTTTTATGAATTATATTGGCCCTTTACCCAATTATTATTGACAGCTTCCAAAATTTCCTTGGCTAGTTCCAGTTTGAACTGTTAAAAGTTCTTGTTCAAACTGCTGCCTTTGGTACTCCACAACCTATAGTTTCTGACAATGCTTTCTATTTCCAATCACGCATATTTGTACTTTCCTATTTGAGTGAAGCACTCAATTTGTTTGAAACTCACTGTATTATTATTATTATTATTATTATTATTATGACCTTTACTGGCTAAGTGCATAAATTGTACACTGAAAAGTATCTTCACTGCATTCCACACTGATGATCCGACATGTTGGGATACTTCTTACAGAACTTTTAGATCACACTGAGTACAGCTACATATGAGATATAACAGGAGGTCCTATTTCACTTAATGTTCAACATTTATCTGGTTTTCTTCATTTCTAGTCATTGACAGTGGCATATACTACCGAGGATATGTAAAAGACCTGGAGCACAAACTTGGCTCAGTTTTGCCATGATGATCAACAACATCGTAAATGCTATAATTTTCCCCGTAAATGTTGTCCATTTCAGGTTGGGGGATGTCTCTTGTTGCAGGCTCATCCTTTGAATGACGGTTTGAATAGTACACATTATTAATAATGTCTCATTCCAATTGCAGGACTGTACCACTTCAGGATGACCACAGATCATGCCTCCCAGTTTAAATTATATCAGTCATTTTAGAATTTAGATTGCATTTTTCACTGATAAGTAGCTGCTTGAACAATTATAATTATTTGTGGTCTCACCTTCAGTCTGGATCAGCTTATATCTTTTTTCTTTCCTTTCTCCTGCTTTCTATCATCTACATTTTTTCTTATTCTCATCTGTTTTCCTCTGCATGCTTTTTTCTTTCACCTCCTCCCTTGGCGTATTGTGTTAATGTGTGCGTTTACCTATTTGTTTCCTTTGGCTTGTGTTATATTTTGTTTTCCGTGTGCATAATCTTCACACTATAATCTTTAATAAGTTGATTTATTACATTATAATTCCAGTAAGCCCACATATTTCATGTGTATCATACAATTTTTTCTTCTTTATGCTTATGTTAAAAATTTGATTTTTTTTAATGTTATCATATATTTATTATCCCCCATTTGCTTATGTTATACATTTGATATTTCTTTTATGCTTTCATAAATTTATTATCCACCATTGAAGTTTTACTTGTAATATTCCTGCGCTTTTATTGCAATCTCAATCACAAGTAGTTATTTTAGTTGATGAGAGTGAAGTTTTAGTTTCAATAAAGTATGATTCAATAGGTCTTTTAATACTTATTGTATGTTTATTTTGACTATGTACTCAAATTCTTTAAGTTCATTTCAAATGATGATTACTGTTTTTTTCCTTGTCCCTTGAGGTTTGCATTTACTTTTGTACACTTAAAGAGTTTATATTCTTTCTGGCCAAAAACCTATTTTAATTATGTTCATACTGTAGTTTTGTTTGTTTTATAGTTACACTTTGTTTCTTTTCAGTTTGTATTATTGTTATTTATCGATTTACGGTTATTTTTTCTGTTTTGGCCACCCATACTGTGCTGTTTGCTCTTTTTGTTTCAAACTAATGCTATAACTGTAAATTGCACAATTTTTCTCACTGCACTGCATCCCATTGTTTTAATAATTTATATATGGGCATTTTTGGGTGCTGGTTGGCTACTTATCTATGTGCTCTCTTTTCATGACCTGATGTGGGTGACCTTATGCTTGCTCTGTTTTGACTTTGCCTGCTTTCAACTGGAAAAATATTGTAATTTTGCCCTTACTCCTTTTCGTGAAGCAGTGTTCGGGCAGATTTTCTTCAGTTTCTCCCATTTCCCCTGCCATTCATCCTACTTACATAGAATGGTGACAAGATTGCAATGACAGAATTTCTATAATATATCCTTTTGTTTGATTTCATTTCTGGCAAGTTCATCAATTCTGTTTCTTCTGTGAAGTTTTGTGCTAGTATGTGGGATTGTAATATACTGCTGTTCAGGGATTAACTTTTCAAAATTGGTTGGCTGTATTTTTTTGCACAGCCAAACAGAGGTGGGTTTTAAGTTGCACAAACTTCTAGAATGAATGTTTGGAGAACTTGTGATTATTTGTATATATTTTGAGAATTTCAAGCACCTCATATGTGATTTTACAAGAAAAGTCTTGATAAAAATTTGTATATTGCTGAACTCTAATTTCATCCCAGTGAAGAAATAAAACAAAATTATTCTTGTTTCAAATAATACTGTATTTTCTTTAAATGGAACATTATTAATGTATACTTATAATTCTCTTTCAAAACAATACTAATTTTTGCTAACATTAGATTTTAAACTTTAGCACTAGGAACACAAAGAAAGCTACAGAGAATCATGTTTCAAAGAATGTAGTACTGAACTTGATAGGTGTGCAATATTTCTTTTGAGGGTAGTTTGTGTTCAATAAAATAGAGTAAGACATTAGTAAAGCTCTGTCTAACAATCACTGTTGTCAAGAAAATGTTAAACGCTCCTTGTACTTTACCAGAAAAATACTAGCTACACTACATGAAATATTTCTGCTAATGAAACTCTTGATGAGTGAAAACATTACCAACTTCATTGTATACATTCAGGAGAATTGATAATGTGTTCCTTATTTAGATATTATTATAGGAAATGAATTTGCTGAAAGATTATTTGCACCTTTTTAATCTAGTAATTCTAGCTGTTTGATTCCTAAGTCATGTGTACCTAAGGTCCATCCAGGGGGAATTTTCTGGGGTGTTAACTTAATATATTTTTCAAATGAGAAGAGTTCTGGGCTCCTGCAAATCAGATATGTTAGAGTGCTCAGCATTGCCACCTTGTTAACCTCACTTTTTTCATACTGCCTTCTCTCTTGCACAAGATCATGCAGATCTGCTAGGTGCTAGACGTAAGGGAATCCAAACTTAATTTTCAAACTTTTATAATGATGCAGTTGTTAAAATCAAAATTGGAACAAACATATTTGCATATTATGTATATTTTTAAATGCTATAATTATAGTTTATGAATTACTTGTTTTTCTAAGCCAATGAAACTGTGAAACTGCCAATAACTCATCTGTAGCACTGTCAATGTCACATATGTCAAGAGACAATTTGTCATTGTCACTGTTTTCATCGTCCGAATCTTGCAAATTTATGATGATAGGCTCCAAAATCTTGTCATATCCTATTTCTTTCTTAAAGTTGTGTTCTTGTAGGTTTTCTGCATGTTTCATGCAGTTTTTCCAGGTGAAATGATTTAAGTAATTAGTATAACAGATGTCTTACTTTAAATACTCTGACAATCCTTTATAAAATAATTATTATTTAACTGTTAAAATTAGGTTAAGAAAAATTTATTTGAAAAGAATGATGACATATGTAGAAAAGCTGAAAGATGTTTAGTTGTCGTTATGGCAATGGCATAATTATAAAAGCTGAGGAACTTGACGCCATTTTGATCTTCTGCAAATGGACATGACAGTGTGAGGATGTTTTGCATGTGTTTGTGCTTGCATTGAAAAGTATAATAAATGGTTGGAAAAGTTTCCTTTTAATTGAAATACAAATTTTATAGAGCAAAGGAGGAACTGCCATTTTATTTTAATTGATAGCTGAATTATCACTTCCTTTCTGAGACCACCCCTGAAAGTAAGATCTTGTGTGAATGCCGGAGCGGCCGTGGAGCTTCTGGAGTCCAACAACTAGATTTTCAGCGAGGTTTGCCATCGTCTTTTCCTCCACAGCTAACTTTCAGCGACACCAAGTCGTTACAAATGTCGCTACAACATGGGGATCATAGCTGAATAAAAATACATCACACAGGCTTATTGTATTATCTTGTAAATTTCTGCATGAATAAGTTGTTCAATGTCAGTTTAAAAGTGTTATTTCTGTTTGCAATCCCCCTTTTCATTTGAGGCCACACCAACTCAATTGGAACGTACTGGCAGTGCTAAGGAGGAAGGATGATAACTTTGTGTCCTATTTCAATTTCAAGTTAATCCAGCTGATATACCTTTACCTGATTTTTAAAAGGAAGTACTCTTTGCAATAACTCATTTTTAAAGTATAAAACTGAAAGAAGCGTAGAGACAGTGAAGCACAACTAAGCACAAAAGTGAACCGAGAAGATAATTGACACACTGCTTCACTCACACTGTTTTTTCACAGGACATGTTTCAAGAGTTTTTGCTCTCATCATCAGCTGAATCTCAGCTTTAATGGACAGATCTATAAACAAACAACGGGCCTAGTTATGGGCAACCCATTGTCTCCCTGCTTAGCAGATTTATTTAGGAGTGCTTTTGAAACACATATCACAGCATTTCCAAGCTATATCAAGGTTTGGTATCGTTATGTTGACAACATTTTTGAAATAGTACCTAAAAGACTCATACAAGATGGTCTTAGACTTTTGAATATTCAAAATTCAGCTATAAAATTTACATTGGAAACAGAAGAGGATGGTGCGCTCCCTTTTTTGGACATCAAGATCAAAAAAATGAACAACAAACTCACTTTTGGTATTTACAGGAAAGCGACACACACGGATAGTTATATTAAGAACAGTTTCAACCCAAAACAACACCAACATGCCATTTTAAACAGTTTAATCTTTCGGATGATCAACTGTCCACTAAACAGAGAAGATTATTAAGAAGAATATCTACACATAAAAAAAAAGGTAGCCATGTCCAACTGTTTCAACCCAAATTTAGTGGACAAAATAATTAACAGACTCAACAAGGCTAAGAAAATAAAAGAAACCACCACCCTAGAACCTACAGGAGCAGAAGAGAAACTTCTTCTTCTACCTCACGGCTTTGTATTGTTTAACCCGTTCCGGCTCCAAATTGGTCTGCCCATCTTTTCTTCGGTCTTCCCTGGTTTCTTCTTCCTATAGGTTTATAGTTTAAGGCTATTTTTGGTATTCTGTTATTATTCATCCTCTGAACATGTTCTTTCCATTGATTTCTATTTCTTTCAATAGTATGATTTATTTCTTCTATTTTTAATTCTGTCCTAATATCCTGACTACGTTTTTTATCAATTTTGGTATATCCAGCTATTGCTCTTATGAATTTCATTTCTGATGACTGTATTCTCGTACTATTTCTTTTTGTTAGTGTCCATGTTTCTGATCCATAGATCAGAGTTGGTATTGCCATTGTTTTGTATAGTTTTATTATACAGTCCTTTCTTGCTTTATTTTTTAATGTTCTTTTTATTGTGCCTGTTATATAGTTAAATCTATTTATTTTCTCTATTATATCAGCTTCCCCTTGGTACGAGACATTACATCCTAAATACTTAGAGTGTGATTTCTGCTCAATTATTATGTTATCTAACACTATTTTGATCTTACTGGATTAATTCCTTTAAATGCCATGGTTTTGGATTTATTTGCTGATATTTTCATTCCATATTCTGTAGCAATTTTATCTAGACTATACAGCATTTTCTGCAGGTCATCTTCATTTGTGGCCATTATTATTTGATCATCTGCATACAACATAGTTTTCAATTTAGCTCCTGATGCCTCCATTGACTTTATTCGACCAAATCCTTACTATTTCGTCAACATACAAATTAAAAGTGGTTGATAAAGGACAACCTTGTCTTACACCACCATTAGCTATTACTAGTTCTCTTTTATTTTTATTTTTGTGTCAATGTACATACTTTTTATAACTTCAATTAGTTGTAAAGGTATGCCTCTATTATTTAAAATTTTCCACAGTATCATTCGTGATACTTTGTCAAAAGCTTTACAATAGTCAATAAATAGTAAGTGCATCTCTAAATTTTGTTCTCATCGTTTTTCTATTATTTGTTTAAGAGTAAAAACACTGTCAATGGTGCTTCTCAGAAGAGAAACAATTTTTTAAACAATTTACCTTCCATCCATCAGCCCATAATAAATTCCAAAAAAAATCTTCTCAACACACAACATAATTCTTGCAACTCAAATAGATTTAGTATCAGAAATTTGTTAAAAGGCCCCCACAAAAATTCAATTACTACCAGAGAAAAACCAGGAATCTATGAGATCAAAGGTGAAACTTGCCTTAAAATTTATATAGGAAAAACAAAAAGAAATATTGACATCAGAACTAATGAACATATAAGAAACATTAAAAATGGTGACACGGAAAAATCAGCAGTGGCTTTTCATTTTTTGAATACTAGATATGACATCAATTTGGAAACATCTTTAATAAAATACGTTAATCACCCCATAGACCTTTCCGTATGGGAAAAAATCTTCATTAACAAAAATCGTCATAAGAGTCATGGATTTTGAAACTCCACCACAGGACATCTTTGACAAGTACATCATGCCATCTATTGACGATATGGAGAAAGAGGAAACCGCTACAGTTTGCACTAGTCGAGTTCCAGCTGATGATGAGAGCAAAAGCTCTTGAAACATGTCCTGTGAAAAAACAGTGTATTGAAGCAGTGTGTCAATATCTTCTCGATTCACTTTTGAACTCATTTTTAGTTTCATTTTCCGAAAATTCAAACCCCTCTTTTTTTGCAACCATTCAACAATTTGGTTCTTTCTGCTGGCCGCATTTGGTAATTTATTTGCAATAATCAAATGATATGGCATCCATTATAATAATGCTTCTCTCTGCTAAATAATTTAAGAATCTGTTAAGAAACCATTCTTTAAATGTATCAGCTGTCATCTCTTCACAATAGTCTGATGTAGTTTTGGAGAGAGAGATATTTGCTTTCAGATACCAACCATGTCTTAGCAGATCCTGCATGACAAATGATGAGTCAACTGCCTTTTCCACAGGTACCTTTAGACCACACTTTTCTAAGGAGCCTTGCTGGATTGACTTCTGAGTGTGGTTTTTATTTACCCATGTCTTGTCTAAGTAAAATAGAGGTCTCACATCACCAGGACTTCTAATTTTGTATATTTTGCATAAGAATTTTAATCTTGCTGCAGCAATGTCACTCCTCTCCATAAAAAAATTGATGCCCATCATTTGTCTTTCTTTACCTGAACCCTAATACTCTCAAAATTCTGTAAGTTGATGAATTTGACCAAGTATATGAAATTTTAGTTCTAAGAGTGCAAGTTATTTTCTGTAGCTGGAAATTCACCTTGATCATAAAACTCTAACACAATTCTGCTAAAATGTCCTTGTCAAAGTCACTTAAATTTATAACCCTTTTCAGAGGACCAATATGTTTTCTAGGCAACCCAAACACTTGGACACCACTGGGATCGATTTTCTTGCCTCTCCACAAATGTGAAACACACTTGCTTTACCTACACCACATGCTTCAGCAGTAAGCTATTCAGCATTTTTGAAATCCACTGATTTCTATATACCTCATTGTTCCATATTTTAAAAAACGTGCAGAGCCTAAAAATAATACATTGAGTCTGACTTTGCAATGCCTACCTCTTTGACTTGCCACTAATACCACTGCTAGAAGCCATTGCACCATTTTACTCTTGCTCTACTGCTGTCTAAAGAACAACTGAATAATACTGTTCTCTTCAGGGTAAATAAATACTACTTGCAAAGCATTCATTAATAAACATAAACTCGGCATGTGACAGCTCAAGTTTTCTAAATACAGCATTCCACAGACTAACAGGAAATGAAGTGTTGGCTCTTTCTTAATTTATCAAACATCTTGGCTTGCTCAAAGTAATTATTTTAACACATCAAGTGAATAGTTTACATTTCAGTTCTCAGTAATTACAAATATATGTACTCACATGCAAAAACCAACCAAATGTGATGGCTAATACAGTGCTTACGTCTTGATGCATTGGTAAATATATTGATGTTTTATTTAGACTACAAAAACTATTTGAGCTAAAAATATGGGGTTTTTACAGTTGTGTTAGAAACATTATTCTCCACTTTTTGCAAAATCTGAATGTGTGTGTATATATATTTAATGCTCAGAATTTGATAATAAAATCATTTTTCTTCTTGCTTCCCAATATTTGGAGACTAGATCTTGATATAGTCTTAGCATAAACAGTATTTAATAGATGGGTTCACTTGGCACTTGTCATATCCCGGGAAATGTAATATGACAACCCAGCAGGACTCCGATTAGCTGCTCACCTAGTAGCATTGTAGGACAAACTTATTCCCATTTGAAATATGCTGTAGTGATACATATAGGCTGCTTACTTGTAATTATGCTTCTTAACATAGATATAATGAAGAAAGGAAGATAAATATATAATGAAGAACAAGAACAGAATTAGTATATAAATAGCTGATGATGCTCACCCACCTGCACCAAGAGAACACGTAGTTCATACTGCTTTCCAAGTAGTTTAAGGCGTTCATTTATATAATCTGGGTTAAGGTTGTGGTAACGTAGGCTCAAAAATAGTGCGCATGTAGTCTTTCCCATGACATAATCTGGTACAATTTCTTCATACTCCCAAGGAACCTGACTCACAGATTTCAACAGAGGATTGCCTCTCTGTAAATCAAAATGATTCATACATTTTTATTAGTTTAAACTTTGATTATCTAAATTACCAAGGATAACATACCTAATGATTTCATTATTTTAAGGTCCTTTCTTTTTATTCAAAGTATAACTCTACTTAGAGAACTAATATAGAATTATAGTAGATTATATTTATTTTCCAGTCTCTTTGGTTTACTTTAAAATTATATTCCAGTGGTGTAGCAATAACATGAGTTATTCTATTACATCTACTTTCATTCCAATCAAGTTTTTTAATTTTTTTTTATTTGAAAGCTTATTACTTTCTCTACTATATGCTTTCAGTAAGTATTGAAATTATTGCATTGTGCCCAAGAAGTTGACACCAAGATTAAAGTGAAAATACATGTTTTGTGGTTCTCTGAATTAAAGCATTAAAAAAAAACAAAAAAAAACTGTGTGATTGCGCACGTGTGCGCATGCGCGTGCGCGTGTGCGAGTACGTGTGCGTGTGTGTGTGTGAACAGCATAATACAAAGTTGGTTAAATACAAACTTGGTATTGAAGTTCAGCCTATTCCCCCATCCCTGACTAGGGTTTACCTGAAAAATGTTTTGAAAACTTTGATTTTCACAAAAATGGTTCTAGCGATTTTGATTAAAATATCATATGTTTAAGACATTTTTATATAAAATGTATATATTGAATTTAAAAACAGTTTTAAAACTAACAGATTACCAAACTGGATATTTCTAAGCAGACCCACTGTGTCGGAAAAAGTACAATGATAAATGTGTTTTATCAGGTAATAATCCATTACTTTGACAGCTTCCAGATGTAAAATACTTTTTATTAATTTGAAGTTTGGTGCTGTAATTTTATGAAGTTCCATGATGTTACAACAGCCAATGAATAAAATAAATATGGTATTTCTCAGGTGTGGTCTTGGGTGGGTATCTTCGGGAGCTAATTTATCAATTAAATTAAAAGAATTATTCAGCCTTTTTAAAATATACCAATTTTTAATTCTGGAATAAATTAACAAAATGTTGTAACATAGATTAATAGATAATTTTAGAAGTGTCTTTTCACTTTAAAATATTAAACTAAACATTTTTTTATAACTTTGGACACTTAAAACTGCAATTGTGTCCCCTCACGTCTGTCTTCTGTAGTGTTCACACTTAGAATTATATATCTCCATCTTCTGTGATGTTACAATTTAGAATGACCCTGCCTGCCTCGGTAGCATAGATGCTAGCGTGTCTGCCTCACGTTCAAGAGGTCCCGAGTTCGAATCTCGGTCAGGGTGAGTTACCTGGATAAGGTTTTTTCCGGGTTTTTTCCTTATCCTGATAGACGAATGTCGGTTAACTTTAAGCTCCATGTACCCTGGACTCATTGGAGCATCATTTCATCCATTGTCCGATATGACTTAAAAAAAAAAAAAAAAAAACTTGGAATAACCCTTTCCTTTTTGCAAACCAAGATTATTGATTTTGCCGTCACTATAGTAACTAAACATTTCCTATTCGCTGTGTCATTCACATGTGACAACCAATACAATCATTCTACTTATTTTATTATATATATGTACATATTTATTTATTTTCCATTTCAAAAACTTAATTTAGACAATTTAACATTCAAACATTATTTCAGATAATTTTAAACTCCTAAGAACATTGTTAAAACAAATTAACATTACTCATTCTTTTCCACTCATAACTCACCCTATCACACGTCTTTCTTCACTAATTAATTAATCTCGTTCACTTCACAAACATTTCCAACAATTCATAATGATTTCTTTTCAAATATTCTTAAAATACATTTAGAACAAATATAAAAGTAATAATAATATTTTTGGGGCTGAAATTAAAAACAAATGTTTCACAGGTAGCAATAAGGATAAAATTTATTACTGCTATGCGGTCCTTTGAATAAGGCAGCATTCATGATTAAGATAGTCACACTGCGCACAGCTTTCAGATTACGTCACATGTTTCCAGGCAACATGCCCAATCTATCCAGCAACTTAGCCAATACAATTAGAGAGAAATTAATTTGAAACTTATTATTTACAAGATATCCATGGTTGGAAGTGGAATGTTAAGCTAGCAGGCTACAACAGATAATGAGACTGATGGTCCTTTGGAGCAGTTTCAGTAATAACAGTTGGCAAACATAATGTGCACTCCAATTTATAAATTTACTTCATTAATCAACAGAAACTTCTGTGGGATTAGTTTAAATAGTATGAACAGAAATAATGAGGCAAAGAGATGAACAAGAATATGTAAAAGTCTTAAATAATTTAGCTACTGGGAAGATAATTGCAAGCAGCACAGCATTAATAATTTTAGAACTGTGGATACAATCAAAGTACCTGAGAGCACGATAAGATTATTTATGAGAATATGGATGTGCAGGAGTAAAATGAAAATAAAATAAACCATAATGCAGAAAAGTTTATATCAATAGGAACAGACTTCATTATAGGAAGTAGGAGTTAGTGCTTCTAATAAAACAAAACAAGCTGAACTCAAAATATGGTTAATGAACTGGCTAAAGAAAATGCTCACTTTGTCATCAGACTGCCCTCTTATTACTGACACTTCAACCCCTTTGAATTAATCTGAGCACAAGTAAAGGGCTATGTCGCAAAACACAATAAGACATTCAGCATGGCTGAAGTGGAACTCATATGCGGAACAGTAGAAGAAGTGACTTCTGAAAAAAGGAAGAACTGCATAAGTACATGTTGGAAAAGTACTGAAAGAGGCTAAAGAATTGGACAGGATCATGCACGACTGTGTGGATGAGCTGATTATCTACCCTGGCAACAACTCCAGCAGCAATACCAGTTAAAAGGAGAAACAGCATGACGGTGATGACACCAAGAAGGTTGATGTGGAAAGAAAATACGCTATAAGCAATTATGTAATCAAATATACCTGCCCACGAATTAATTTAGTTAATTGATGGAAATTAATAATTTCCTCATACTAGCCATATATAGGCTAAGGTTTTTGATAGATTGCGTCAACATGAAAAATTCAATGCCATGGCCGGGATTTGAACCATGGATCTCTTGTTTCCGTCCAGTCGCTCTAACGCATTCAGCCACCATGGCCAACGTGCGGTCCTGACATTAAATTCTCCATTTGACTCGTATATTTCCCCGGTAAACCACTAGGGGCTCTCGCATTCGAGATACATTGTTTGTGGCGACTTACTATCGTAAGTACTTGAGTCCCAGGCTTCATCATTTAACTAATATTATTTTAGTTAATTGATGTTTAGTTTACTGGGGAAATATAGGAGTCAAATGGAAAATTTAATGTGAGGACCGCACGTTGGTCATGGTGGCTCAATGGGTTAGAGCGACTGGACGGAAACCAGGAGATCTGTGGTTCAAATCCTGGCCATGGATTGAATTTTTCATGTTGAATCAATCTATATATAATAATTTGTTTCAATGTATATTTGAGAGAGAGACAGAGACAGATTTGGTTGTAAGATGTATACTCAGAATCACATTCATAAAGATGCAACAATGCAGTGAATTCATATTGAGAATAAATTACTTCGGTTCAAGTATACACATTACATCTGCATGTTTTTACTGACATAAGCTAAATCTACACATCTATTTGTATGTTCTGAGTACTGAGAGGGGAAAGAGGGGATGTATGCATATTGCTATCACTTCCTGGCAACATTACAGCTCTCCATGTATCTTCTTATAAAAATTATATTGTATGATATGACGATTTAATATGGCTACTGCTTTCAGTGTTTAATGAAACACCTACATCAGTAGTGTGTGGTTGCTACCAACATAACTTGTAACATTACTAGACAATAAAGTGTGGAACATACATAAATATTACTGTTGAAATATGCACTTCGAATAAGAGAAGAAGTTGAAAAGCAATGGATGTTACACAAAATAAATATGCAAATGAAATGAGTAATGAAAGTTCTCTGAAGGGGAAATAAAAGTGAAATGTGCGTAAACATGGATATAACACACATAAATATGCACAGATTGAAAACTAAAATACAGTAATGGAAAAAAATAATTCTGTAAACAAAAACATGTAGAGAATTATAAGACAATATTAGAAAATTTTCAAGAATATCTTTCTTCTAAAGTAACATTACTAGGTTTTTTACAAAACCTAAATTACGGACATGTCTTAAAATAAAAAGCCAATATTCATAATCCCATTTAGATATACTCACCTGCCTTGGACTCACAAGTATAGGATTGCTCTTGGCAGTGCCTGCCCTCACTGCTCCTCTTACAGCTTGCTTTTTGGGGCTTGTACCTGCTATCGGTTCATTATAAAACTCCGATTTCTTCAAGTTACCGAATGCCTCTATCAGAAAAACCAAAACAGAACAATTTCACAGTAATGTTTGTTGTACTGAGTTACTGCAAGTTCATTAAAATTGCAATAATAAATGTCTTCATCAAATGCAAAATAAATAGATTTTGTTTCATATAATACCCAGCTTGACAAAATACTCCACTTTGATAATGAAATAATTTAGTTTTTCTTACCAATTTTACTGAAACATCACTGAAAACTTATTGTTAGGTTAGGTTAGATAAGGTCTTGATTAACCTCTACTCTACCTTCAATTAACTTTTTTTAAAAATATAAATATTTTGATGTTATTTGAACTTTTGTTTCCTCATAAAGTACCACACATTCGAAAGCAAGTCCTTACACATTTATTTAAAGAATACATTCATATTCTAACCTCAACTTTAAAGACAATAGACATTTACCAATAAATGCCGAACTTTTCGTAGCTTTTCCATTTGTTTCGAAGCTGGATTTTTCAGAAGGACCTGATACATTCTCTTCTATTTCTGGATCGTCTATTAGCTCTTCTTCCATTAAAATCAAATTATGAAACACATGCTACTTTACAATGGTTAAGGCACTTGGATACATCAAGGCAACTAGAGTACTCAGGTAGGCCATTCCGGAGAGCCGCGCTGCCATTGGCTAACGCGCATGACGTCACTGAGAATACAGTTCAACCGCGAGAGTTAAACACTAGCCCCTCAGTATGTGTTATTTAAGCTCTGCTACGTGTAAAATCGGAAGGAATAAACATCCACTTGTGTATTATAATGAAGGTTCTTTCTAGCAGTTAGTATTAAGAGTTTAAAACATGTTACTATTCATATGTACTTACTCAGTGTAGCTCAAGAAAATGACGAAGCAACCCATTGAAGATTTTTCTTTGCTGCAAGTTTCCTGAGCATTTCTGCCTTCGCTCTTTTGTTTAAGTGCCTAATTCTAATGAAGGTTCTTGTCCTCACATTAAGAGAGATCACTTTGTATGAATTTCGGGAAACTTGGAACTAATTATAGAAATTAAGTTTTGCATCACTCCATTACACCAGGCAGCACTTTTTCCATGGAAGCTACAAAACATTACTTCTGTACCTTGTTCTGCCGTTTCAAAACACTGTTTTCTTTCTTCAGGGCTTGCATCTGAGTCTTTAGTCTAATTATTTCCTCTTCAGCAACAACAGAGTGGTCAGGAGATACCCCCGTGCTGGTCGACTGGTCAATTTATTTTTGGGGGGGGGGGGGGGAGATAAAGATACTATAGTAGACAGCGCCCTCTTTCGCACGGTCCTAACTTCGCACCGGTGATCTCTTGCTGATATTGCCTATTAATAAAAACAGTTTTATTATTATTATTATTATTATTATTATTATTATTATTATTATTATTATTATTATTATTATTATTATTATTATTATTATTATTATTATTATTATTATTATTATTATTATTATTATTATTATTATTATTATTATTATTATTATTATTATTATTATTATTATTATTATTATTATTATTATTATTATTATTATTATTATTATTATTATTATTATTATTATTATTATTATTATTATTATTATTATTATTATTATTATTATTATTATTATTATTATTATTATTATTATTATTATTATTATTATTATTATTATTATTATTATTATTATTATTATTATTATTATTATTATTATTATTATTATTATTATTATTATTATTATTATTATTATTATTATTATTATTATTATTATTATTATTATTATTATTATTATTATTATTATTATTATTATTATTATTATTATTATTATTATTATTATTATTAAATTCCACGCATCAAACTTTTCTTATAAAAAGGAGCGAATAAACTCAGTGTACACAGAAACAAATACATAAATGGAATATGTATCTGATAATTACCTGCAAATTGGTTTTGCTGGTACTTGCTACTACCGCCTCAAATACATCCCCATGCCAATTAGGAATTTTCTATGACGGTACAGCGTCGCCCTTTAATTTTCCTTTCAGCGGCAAACCTAACAGCTCGTTTTTTAAATTCCGTTCATAGTATTCGGGCAGGAAGTGATCCAATATGTACATTAACCGGATCAGCCCTTTTACAGCGTAAAATCCACTTGCGCTGTAGTTCTCGATCTTTAGGCAAACAATGGAAAATCACATTCGTAGTTTTATACGAAGCATGTTTGCATTCAGCAACAGCGCAATGGTTTCTACTTTTACTCATAATCTTACGACAAAAGACACGGCCAATAACTACAATAGCTCATAAGCAACTGCATCTCGTTTATTTCATCAGAATGATTGTGGAATTTGCATGCATCAGCGCCTTATCTTATCTTATAATGTGCAATCATAATATTGCATTACGCACATTCACGTGTAAGCGCTCTTAGGTTGTATTCTTAGTGACGTCACGCCCCTCAGTCAGCAGTGACTGTGTTTTGCGCGGGAAGGCGGGAATGGCCTGCCCTGTGGATACATAACGCCAAACACCACAGAATATCACAGAACATTTACATAACACAGATCTTTGATATTTTGTTTTGTGTTGGAGTCCATTTTAATGACGTGTTTTGATGACGTAAATGGCGCTCTGATTTAAATATCGCAAACATAAAAGCTAATCTTATAAGCTTGTTCTGTGGATAATATGCCCTTCTATTCTATTAAAGAAGTAGTGTACCAATACATTACAAAAAAGTAGGTTTATGAGAAGAAAAACAGTTTAAAGAAATCAATTTAATTAATGCAAATGTGTGTACATAGATAAATCATTAAAAAAGAAACATCAAATGTGCATAGATAAAACCATTTTAAAAATCCTGGAATGTTACACGACTCATTATACTCTTGTACAAACTATTGTTATAAACACGTATTCCCTTACATCCTTCATGTATTACCTAGAAACATTTGCAGAATTCATCTTATTGCTAATTTTCTTGTAGGTGAAAGAGAAACATGGGAACACATTAAGCTTTAAGTGATAAATCTTTTAAGACATCGTTACTGATGTTTATGAAATTTATTTATATAGTCAAGAGATAAAATCACGAATAACGTCTTTTTTTAGCAAGTATGAGTATTGGAAAATCCAAACAAATAAGAAATAATTGCGACATGGTTCACTACAGGAAAAACGGCAAATCAAAAATAAAACAAAAATAAATAACTAAATGAATCACAAAATAGTATTTTAATGAGCTCTAAGATTTTTATGTAGTAGATTTTCTGTTTTACTATTTACCAATTATGCAAAAGTCATCCAGAAAGAAAAGGACTTCTGAGGAAATTCTCAGAACATTCAAGAAATACATTTTATTTCTGAAACTGTTCCATGTAAAGGATAAGCTGGTGAGAGGGAATTTCTTAAAAATAGTCGTGTGGTAACCTTGGAAGAAGAAAACTTAATTTGAATAAGCGACTTCTTGGTTTTTTTTTTTTTTTTTTTTTTTTTTTTTTTTTTTTTTTTTAAAGATTTAGGTACTGTCTACAGAAAATACACACATGCACATTACACACGAATTCTAGAAGTCTCATGTGTTACTGTCAGTTGACTTTTTCTAATTTTGTACAAATTATTCTTAGAAAGGTTTATGCCTCTATCTACGTAATGCTAATCGCGATAAACATTATGTTATTGCTAATTTTTTCGTAGTTGTAAAGACAATATCGGAATGCAGTACGACTTAAGGATACCCATATGTGAAAAATCTTAAATCTACAATTTTGCTTGAATTGACTTATACTTTAACACAATTATTGTATTAATATAGTTCACACACCAAGTTTCAGACCCTTGTGAAAATAGTTATTGTATATTAATATGTTTATAGCTTTTTATTGTCATTTAATTAAACTGTTCCACACGGTGAAATTTTGGTTTGAGAAAAATAATAATTTGCAGTTATACTCATAAATACATTATTAGTAAATTTATGAGATGAACTTTTAATCTGACCCTTGGTTTAGGATAAAAAAATCTGTTCTCAATTCATTAATTTTAATGTTTTCTTATGAAATATGATCTTTGTTATTTAACAGCACAAACACCGGTGACAAAAAAATCATCTCATCAATTTCCCTTGGTTCTGCTTAATCAAAGCAGAATTTGAAAACTGCATCTTGTGGAACAATTTATATTTTGAAAAGCACGAGAAAATCACCAAAATAGGTTATTTAAAGCACCACCCTCTTACAATCAGCCACTTAAATAGTCACGTGACATAGTATAAAGGACCGCATGACATTTAAAATAATAGGAAATTGAAGTACAGGGATTACTGTATTTAATTAGGATAAAAGTTTTTGTAATTTTTGTTGTTGTTGCACTTTTTGACCAATTTTCACAGAGAGCAACTGTCAAACTCTTTAAACAGCTGGTCACTATGTAATGCCCTTAAGATTTCGTTCTCTTTATATGGTCAGAAGTTAAAACATAAATAACAGGTTTTCAGTAAGTATTGGAAAATTCAGACGAATAATAAGGAATATCTCCTAAGTGGTTCACTCCACAAACGTATTTAATAAATATAAAAAATAAAAGAAAAAACATAAGCATCAGACATAAATTGGATGCTTTAACGACATCTGGTTTTTGTGTTTTCGTAGCGTTTCAGTTGTCCAGAAATATACAAGATGGAGAGGACTTCTGAGGCGATTCCCAGAAAATTCATGATATACATTTCCTTTGTCAGGAAAATATCTTAAAACATATGGTATTTTAATCAAAATAGTTGGAGCTGCTTTTGAGAATATCAAATTTTTTCGTAAAGTGTTCCATGTAAATGGTAATTCGGAGGTAGGGGGATTTCTTGAACATCTTCGTGTTGCATTCTTGGAAGGTGCTGAATTAAATGCTAAGATTGATGTTTAACCGATTTCAGGTTTTTGAGTTATGCTGTACAAAACACACACACACACACACACACACACACACACACACACACACACACACACACACACACACACACGCACACACACACACACACATGTCTGGGCCTTTTTATAAAAAATCTTTTCAGATCCAAAACATGTTTCCGGCAAATCTCGATGTTGAATTTTTGGGTGGAAGCAATACCTCCTCTATTTCCTATAAAGAACAATCCTTTCTTTTTCTTTTGGATTCAAGGGCCCCCAAAACTTTATTTTCACTGAAATCTGGGTATCGAATTTTTGGATGGAATATAGTATCCCGTCTACTTTATGTAGTGGAGAAAGTAAAAATGCCGTTTTAAATTTATTTAGGGTATCTCTAAACGTGTATTTCCATTGAAATCTCGTAACTGAAATTTTAGGGTAATGCAATACTTCCCATGCTACTGGAGATTACTGTCTGTTTCAAATGGGATGATGTTTGTCCTTGAGCGCTGCTAGGTGAACAACCAATCGGAGACCTGCGGTTGATACCGAAATTAAGAATTGCAATGCATAAAGAATCATGATGGATGTCAAAGGAATGTTGGTTCTTTGTTACAACACGTGCAAGGGCAGTTGAGTCGAATAGCAGTTTGGGTGAATAAGTTGTTTTAACTAAAGAAACGTAAGAAACAGTGTCCTTAGCAGATTTCTAAAGGATGGCACTTGACTGTATGAATAGGGCATTCTTCGAATCATTCATAATGGCGACAAAATAGCCACAAAGGAAATATTTGTGTGAAAAGAGGGTTTCGAGAAAGTGAAAGTCACATGTATACCCACGCGCATCTGTGGTCATTCAGACACTTCGCGGCTGGCAAGCCATTGAAACAGTCTGAGGCGCGAGGGCGATTGGGGCAGTTCTCTTGTTCTGTCTTGGGCCAGGCATACCAGAAATGAGAGAAGATATTTGTCGGTTCATATATACGTGAGGAACGAATAAAGTTTATCGAGTAATAAACATTCTGCCATCAGTAACTCTAAACAGGGATATTGGTAACCCTTGGTCGGCAACTTCAATTTCGATGTTCTAAAAAAAGAAGCAGTAAATAAATAAGTTTGAAACGGGCATTCCAGTGTCAATAAAACCACCCTTCTCACACATATCCACGCATACCCTGAGAGAAACCTCATTGCTCGCCACATAGTTGCTTCAAATTGTAACGCTAACGTAGAACTCATTTGCTTGCCAATAAAATAAATTAGTTACAAATTGGCGCCACAACGTGGAGCCCTTGACGAAATATATTCGCTT
Organism: Mantis religiosa; assembly: GCA_030765055.1. Taxonomy (NCBI): domain Eukaryota; kingdom Metazoa; phylum Arthropoda; class Insecta; order Mantodea; family Mantidae; genus Mantis; species Mantis religiosa. Next base: position 92,298,916 of record CM060947.1, on the reverse strand, counting down.
CACGGTGTTGCATTGCATTTCCTCTAAGTGGTGTGTGACGAGTGCTAACCTAATCAATCTCTAATAAATACTATCCACGCTAAGAAAAAAAATTCATATTTTGCAAAAACTGAGCCATAAGGAAGGTCGAGAGTAACGTATTTAACATAACCGTATAAACCCAATATTTTTAACTCATATAGTTTTCCTAATACACGTAAATGAAGTGCTATAATATTATAACAATACATCACGACGTAAACACTGTAATAAATATCATTATTGGTTGTCATATATGCGTGTACGTGTATTTGTAATTACTCAGAACTGAAACGTGAACGTTTGACATGACCTGATGAAAGAATTACTTTGAATAAGCCAAGGTGTTTGTTAAATTCGAGCGAGAGGAAACCATACACTCCCTAATGGTCTGGCAGAACGTGTCTGGTCACATTATATATTTGTTTATGAATGGTTCGTAATCTCTATTTACTCTAGTGTGTTCAAAGTAGTATTATTCATTTATTCTTCCATTTAAAAACGATGTAAAAGCGTTTCAGCTGGATCAGCTTGCAACTGAAATGAGACACGATCCACCTTCTCCCCTTACCACTACCAGAACAATCCAATTGAAATAATGTGGGCTCAATTTATTTTACAAACAGAAATAACTCTTTTAAGCTACTGAAGTTGAAGGACTTATTCACGAAGAAATTGACAAAGAACACAAAAAGGCTGGGAAAACTGCGCGAGACATCAGATAAACTACAGAAAGACGACTTTTGGAAAGAAATAGCACTTTACGGGATTTTGGAACCTATCATAGTAAATTTGAAATACTCAGACGATGAAGACAATGACAATGACGAATTATCTCTTAACGTAAGTAACATTCACAGCTATATCGATGCACCGTGGCATTTTCGTTGGATTAGAAAAATAAGTAATTCATAAACTATAATTATTTTTAAACCACATATTTAAAATATGTGCGTAATATACGAATATCCATGTTATAATTGTGATTTCAACAACTGCATTATTATAAAACTTCGGAAAATTCAGTTTGCGTTCCCTTACGTTTAGCGTCAAGAACACTCGCAAGTGTGCGAGAGAGAGAGAGAGAGAGGGGGGGGGGGAATATAAAAAGAGTGGAGGTAACGTCGAATGCGCTAACGCATCGGATTCGCTACAGGCGAGAACTCTTACACCATTTGAAACATATAATAGGATTACTACAGAGGGGATTCGGCACTGCTACCAGTTTTGATCTATTGTACCTATGCCCCAAGTGCAGCATCGCCGAGAGGACGGATGAGGCAAGAGGAGACAGAGGGCGACCGACCCCAAGGAGTCACGTCAGCACAGAGGGCAGGTTACCTACATTTTACTTAGATGGAAACCTCCCCGGCAGGTCAAGACGACGGACGTTCCCCCTACTGTGGTTCAGAAGCGGTCCCAGTAGCCGGTTTGGAGACAGGCAACCAAACTACTGAGGAGGAAGTGGTTCACTCTGAGGATATCATTCTGTCATACCCCACCGAGACACCCGCCGACACTTCTACCCTGAAAGAGACCATCAGACGAGAGATGATGTAATATGTTAATGGAGATGAAATGGAGGGACAGGAAGTTCAAGGAATGTAATTAACCTACCAAGCATTTGCCTGGCAACCCAGGAAAAGCCCTGGAAAGCCCTTGGGACAGGTCTGTCTGAAAACCCATGAGACTCATGGTCTTGGAATACATTTTCAATTGTTTTCATCGAAACATTGGCCGTATGAGCTGTGGAACTGGATTTTGGTCGAATCGTATAGAAGGATAGTGAATTATGCCCCTCGTTGAGGTGATCATTTGGAACAGGGTTGGAATTGATGATTCTTGAAGTCCCAGCTTACCTCTGCGTGGCTTCAGTCGGTTGAGCTAGATATCTTCTTTTACAGGGGTGGTACGGCGGAAGGAAATTTTACGTAAAATGAGTAATCATTTTCCTCTGTATTAAATAATGTAGAAACTTTTATTTCCTTACTTCAATTAACACCAGTTCGAACAAGATGTATGATACAACATTTATAACACTATTCTTACACAAGATTCACTTGATGTGACGCGTTTATCTGGATGCGTGCAAGAATCAAAAGCTTTATACGTTCCTTCACTACCGTGTATAATAATTAAATTGTGTGTCTTCTAGCGATGAAATTTAATGCAAAGACTATCCAATTATACTCGATGATTGTTACGAGAATAAACTTATACTCTTCCGCACACAACGGCATTTAAGAAGAGAACCTTGCATCCGTTCACGGCGACTGTTAGGAGAAGAATGACCGGTTCCGCTTCTTCTACACATTAGCATTTCGCTAATAGTTCGATCCCTCTAGAGGAATATTGAATATCCTCCATGGCAACGTAAAATCTTCTATATCTGATTGGTCCACGTTTTACGATATACGCGTCACACCAATCACAAATAAGTTTGTTATTCCACATTTTTGTGACGTCATTTCCACTTACATAGCTTCTCTGTGCGTGACTCACTCTACATAACCTCACATAATACAATATTTGAAACTCTTTGGGGACAACATAAAATAACTGTTTCAGATGCCCCTCTTCAGAATATATGGAAAATTAACTTAAATCTCCCAATAATATTGTTCCATATATTCTGAAGAATGCCCCAATAATTAAACATTATTACAACAATGAACAATTAATACAATTTAAAATAACAATATAAAATCAGAAATTATTCGAACACAATAATAATAAACAAAACATTTTTCAGTAATTCATAAACATATTATTATTTTTTTTTTTTTTTAAATCATTTATTCTTGTGAGTGTCAAGGCTTTTGAATGGTTTTAAAAGTGTTTTGTGATATTTTCCTATCATTTTATTATCATCGTCTCTTAATTCGTACGTATGATCCCCAAATTTTCTTACTATTTTATATGGACCTTTATATAACAAATTCATTCTCCAATAGGATTTGATTTTAGAACTGGAGATATTAAATGTCTTTACGAGAACTTTATCATTTATTTCAGGATTCCATTTCGCTCCTTTTCTTTGTATCTTTGATAATCTTTTCTCTGCTTTTTCTTTTATTCCTCGAAATGCTTCAGCACACTTTTCTTCTTCATTCAATTCCATTTCATCTACTTTTAAGGTTGTTGGTGCTTTTATTACTAGAGGTTCAGGTTGTAGTCCAGTCATTAATTCGATTGGTGAAAATTTGGTAGTAGAGTTTGGGGTATTGTTAATGATTTTCTCAATAATATGGCAGTATTTGTACCAGCCTCGGTGGTTAGAATGACACAGAATTCTGAAATACAAGCCTAAATCACGCATCACTCTCTCGCAAGGATTTCCTTGGGGAAAATATGCTGAAGAGTAATACATCTTAATGTTATTGTTCTTCATTTCTGAAGTAAACAATTTACTCCGGTGAACCGTTGCGTTGTCTGATAATATTGCCTTTATTGGCCCATACTTTGGTATCCAATCTTTTAAAATTTTATTTCCATTTTCTAGCATATCGTTTATTACTTCAGATGCTTGTTGTCTAATAGTGATAGGCACAGGTCTACTTTTATGAGTATAAGGAGCAATGTCGTTCACCTTAAATGTATGTATGTACTTATTACACAATCCAGGTTTCGTACTAAAAACGTTCCTGTTCTTTAGTATACATAACCTCAATTGTTCTCTTTGCGCGTGATTTAAATTGTATGTTTTCCCTAACTTTTCTTTCAAAGTTCTTTGGAATATCATTTCTTCCTCTTCTTGTTTTCGCTCGGTGTCGGTATTTAATGTGTTTATTTGGCAACAATGATCTCCAAGGTCAAACGTCTCATTTTCTTTATTATTTAAAAGTAAATTTTCTTTACCACTATCATCTTCTTCATTATTTATTATATCTTCTTCGTATAATATTATATTTTCTACAAAAAACCTATCATTATTTATACTATCCTTCTCATCTTCTTTTAATATAATTTCTTCTAACAAATTTATTTTGATTACTTCATTATCTCCTTTGACCTTCATTTCATGTTTTTCGAAATCTATCACACTTTGCCAACCATACAATACATCATTGCCAATAATAATATCACGAGCTAAGTTTGGTATTACCAATACGATAAAATTGAAATTCAAATCATCTATTCGCGCAGGAATTAACGCTTGATATTTAACTTTATCTTTCTTTTTCCCAATAGCTGTGCTACAGTATACATTACACACGTTTAAATATTCAATCCTAAACTTGGATAGTAATTCCTTGAATAAGTTCTCACTTATTACTGATGAACTAGCTCCTGTGTCTATCAATACTTTATATTCGCTATCGCCTATACGAAGGTTAATCTGAGGTGGATTTACTAATTCCCGATCTTTACTTCTGGAGAGAGTGAGCTTATCTTCTGGTAAATTTTGAATTTTGATTTTGCCCTGTGTCATTTCTACCGAACCACTTTCCAATGGCACAAAATGATTTGGTACTCAGTTTTCCGCATTAGTGCGGTCGGTAGTTACACTAGCAGTTGGGTTGGTACTACCGTTATTTATTTCTCCTTCTATTCCCTGAGTCGGTGTCCTTTCTAGGTTATTGTCTGCCCTTTCAAACCTAGGACCCCTAAAATCTCTTAATGAAGAGTCTTCGATGCTAGTTCCTCTTCCTCTACTTTGATAACCCGTTCTTAAGTTATTTCCCCTGTAAAACCTCAGTTGATTCACCTGATTACTCCTCACATTTCCCACAGGTTGGTCATTATTATAATTCCTCCTAGGAGTATTTGGAATTCTCCTTCCTATACCTGGCACTACCGATTCATATGTCTTTCTGGGGTTGTACTCTCTTCGTTCATAGTTGTCTCTTGAACGTGCCCCGCCCCAATTTTGGTTAAAACTATTTTGGTTTTGGTTAGTATGGTTGTGATTTTCCCTGAATGTTGGTCTTACTTCCTGTCTATTTACTTGCTTTTGTTCTATATGAGTCTTGTCAGGATCAACTCGACTATGAGTAGAATCAGAATTAAGGTTATGAGCCTCAAATTCTGATAATAACTCAATCATATCAGTAAAGTCGACGGGCTTAGCCACAATTAGGTGGTTTCTAATGTGCGGTGGATAATGTCGTATTCATATTCACGATCTCGGTTTCTGACATATCTGGATTCACAAGTTTACTTTTGTTAGCAAGTTTTAGGAAATATTCAGTCATGGACACACCCTTCTTGAACTCGAATTTACCAGTGGCCAGTTCGACTTTAATTCTTCTCTGTCTTTCTGGACCCCAGAACCTATTTATAAACACATTCCTAAACATACTATACGTTTCATGTGATGCCAGTGTTAACCTCAGCCATTCTAAAGCATTTTTCTTCAAACACCTTTTAACAATCATCATCCTAAATTCATTTGGAATCTTTTTAATTTTAAAATATTCTTCTAATTCCTTTAGAAATATTTTGGGATTGTCTCCCGATTCTTCTTCGAAAGTAGGTGGACTTATGTCATGCAACAAATAATTTGTACAATTTGTGTTACCTTGACTGTGTAACTGTGTATGTGTGTGCATGTTTTGTATTTGTCCATTACCATTTACTTCACAATCAGGTGACAAAGATTCTGTATCGTCACTCTCCAAATAATTCTCTAAGTTTTGTACAATATTACCTGAATTACCAGGTGAGTCAATACATGTAATATTCTTAGATTTTATTACCCTCTGGTTCTCAGAAATTTTGCTTGCCTGTAATGCAACCACAACTTGATTCAGCTTGCTAATGTTTTCTTTCTCTCTCTCAAAACTTTCCTGTGCCAAATCTATTCTTGTAATCATTTCACTATTCAACTTACTGACTTCATCATATTTAACTTTTAGTTCATCTTGTTGTGTTTGCACCTCAGTAGCAATTAGTTTAACATCATTTCTGATACTATTTACCTCTCTTACAAAATTATTCTGTATTTCAATATTTTCCTCATGGTATTTCCGTGAATTATCTAATAAGACTACATCTATTTCTTGTCTTATTCTATTCTCTAATTCCCCTATTTCTACTTTTTGTTTTTCTACAAATTCTATTTGTTGTTGCTTAAGGATTTCTGACTCCTTAGCCAATTCACTTCTTATATCTTTTACTACATTTTCCTGACTT